>JANRMR010189323.1:0-10835 GCA_025434825.1 Bergia sp. 'catenularis'
GCGCAACAATTATATAAAACGAAAGTGAAATCATGACTATGTAATCATGTTAATAATAATAATAATAATAATAATAACAACAACAACAATAATAATAATAAAAGGCATTACAAAGGATATGCGCAGTTAAACCGAAGATCGCAATTCGGTCAACGTTGCCCGGAACTTTACCAGCTCATCTGAGTGTATTCTATGTTATACGCAGGTGACGCACAAAAGAAAAGGCTCAAGATTTCGTCGAGATTTTATAAGTCTCGTCGAGTTTTCGTCGAGAATTTTCGAAACTCGTCGAGATCTCAATAACAATGATATGTAACTGAACAGCTTTTGCGAGACTCAACTAGTTGTGTGCAGAACTCGATATATAATGTGGTAATTTGAACAAGCTAAGAAATTTGGATGGCTTTTGGCAGTAACGGCTTGCCATAGAGATCTCGCCTCTCAAGAAAGTTCAAACTGAGATTTTTTCATGTAACCATAGAGACTATCCTACTCTCTGGGTGTGAGACATGGATGTTTATAAGGCGTTAGCAAAGTTTCTCGATGTCTGCTATACAAGGATGCTTCAAAGTGTCCTTGATATCAGTTGGACTGTACACATGACCAACGAAGAGTTTTATGGCAACCTAACAGCAAAGATCGAATAGAGATTGTTATGACTCGCTGGGCACTGTTTTACATTCCAAGTTACTCGTCAGCCAAACGATTAACTAGGAGCCCACCATACAATGTACATGGCAAACAAAGCCAAGGACGACCGTCAAAAATCATGGACAAAACGTTAATGGAGGATGCTTAAGTGGAAACTACAGAGGAGCTGGCAAACTGTGTGCGAGATCAAGCAACATGGTGCTCAAAACACCGTGTAGACTCGCGTTTGAGCAGATATAGTACATTTAGTAGTACTTAACGTGAAACACTGATGTCTGTTTTAAAATAGATAGTGTGCGGGGCAGAGCACTAATACTAAAATACATGTATGTAGCTAACATCAAACTTTCCTTTTAGGAACTATCGAATGCTACGTGGAACTCCCCATGGCTGGGGGGTTTTAAGCTCATATATGTCAGAAAGGATGAAGTCCGTCAGGGGGAAAAAGAGCACATCATCACAGTGGACAACAAAACGAGCCATTTGATACTTAATGAGACAAAGTCATTTGGCACGTATGACGTGTGGTTGAAGGCATGTAACGCCGAGGGCCAGTGTAGTGTTAGAAGCCAGCCCTGCCGCATACCACCCTTAGGTATGTTTAGAAATTATGTTGACCTTACTGTATATCGCTGTTATACAGTTGTTACGTTCTACTTGCCCATCTTTCATGTACAAACTGTTTTCAAAAAACATTAGTATCTGCTGTAAAATGCTATCATTTCAGTATAAAAATTGTTTTAATATACGTGTATATGGGGCGATTTGACCGATACCTGGGGCGAGATGACTTGGAGCGAGATGACCAATACCTGGGGTGAGAAGACTTGGGGCGAGATGACCAATACCTGGGGCGAGATGACTTGGGGCGAGATGACCAATACCTGGGGCGAGATGACTTGGGGCGAGATGACCAATACCTGGGGCGGGATGACTTGGGGCGAGATGAGCTCCTCCTCACCCTCAGATTCGTCAAATTGTCAGGGATTTCTGCTTGATGAAGAAGAGTTTCCTGGTGACAATGAGATCTTGAAGGCTAGCACCCTTACGTTCATGAATATGAGCCGCAATGATTTCCACCTCCTTTTTTAAGGAGGTTGTGCGATCGTGACAATGAGTGTTGTTAAAGATATTTATCAAGTTCAAACACATATAGGGAATTTTGCTTCTTTGCCAAAATGAATTCTTCCCAGTTACTCTCTTGATAGCTTTTGCCTTCTTTGGCATTCCTTTTCAGCTGACACACTCCTTTCAGTAAAGCAGAGTTTTGGGGCTTTCACCAAGATGGTTATAACTCGTATATAACAAGAGGCAAACAAACTAAATATTTTTATTCAAAAATAACTTAGGGGGGGGGGGGCATTGAATTTAGTATCTATTGAAACTCTGTCGGTTGGGGGGGTCATGGAATTATATAATGGGTTGAAGTGAGGGGGGCAACCCCATAAATTATGAATGCTCCCTAAATTTTTGTCTCTTCTTTCAGCTTTTCCGTCATTTGTACAAGGTCCCCCGGATAACAAGCTTTTGATAATAAGTAGTGGTTTAATTGCGCTAGCATTTTTGATTGGGATTGGGGCTGCATTCATATACTACAGGTAAGTAAATCACCGCCTTTATTTCTATCTATCACTGAACCGCTGTAGCACAAATTAGCAGAGAGTTGTTTCAGTAGGTATATACTAATCCAGTGAATAAAACTAGTGACTAATGCAATTATATTCTCTTAGGAAAGTTAAGATAGAAAAACCGCCTTCTAACCTGCCGGTGAAGCACACACACTTGATCCCATACCCGTTCAAAGTTGTCATTCATCTTAAAGGTGAATACCACTGGATTCTCCTTAGGATATTTCGATATTCAGAAGCCAATCAGAGCACTACTCACTGGTTTGGTATATACGAATTTGAAAATCTTAGATTTTGTCCAGTCTGGCCGGCCGAAAAGAACTGGTTCTTACCAGTGCAAATGAAAGGTCAAGGCCGACATAACTGGCCAATAGGTACTTTGCAGCTCGAGATCACATGGTACAAAATTTGCCATACGGGAATGTAAAAGAATGTGACAAACTCCAAGACAAAACTCCATCAGCTAAAAAAGCGTGAGATAAGCGTGATATCACGTTTTTCTAGTTGATGGAGCTTATTGGAGTTTGTCACATTCTTTTGCGTTCCAGTATGGTGAATTTTTACCATGTGATCTCGAGCTGCAAAGGGCCTATCACAGATAAGAAGGCATACATGCTTATTTTTTCCGCCACAACTCGCCAGATTCCCCCGCTTTGGCCGACGCGATCGGAACGAGAGAACTGAGCGGCTCTGATTCATGAGCGGGATCAGTCTGGCCAGGACAAGTTATAATAATTTGTTTGTTCCACTTGAAAACTGACTGGTCGACCAGCCAGACCGGTCAAATGGAAAGCGATCTTACTTTTGACGTCAATGAATGTTTTGTGTTTAGTATAGTAAATTTAATTATTCCTATTAAACCTGATTTCTAAATCAGATTTACATTAATAGAGAGAGTTTCATTCGTGACTGTGTCTTAAAACACCTTCAAGAGGCCGTCCACGAGAGAACCATGCAGGAGGCGGTACAGCGGGGGTCACGGATTTAGCCCATCTTTTGCATACAGTTATACCTTGGTGCTCTGTTGTGAAATATAGTTTGGTTCAAGCCTCTTTCCTTTGTCTTTCCCCTGTTTCACATCGAGATTTTGGCAATGTTTAAGAACCCTTGATCTCTGAACGTTTGCAACGCAAATCTAAAATGATCAACCAGCTGGATTGTACAGGAGTTGGGTTTATATATGTACAAGAATTGCAGCCATATCTTTTCTAGATGTTTTTTGAACCTCCTTTACCGACGGCCACTTTGCCCAATTTCAAACACTTGCGAAAAGTGTGCATTTTCAAATAGCATTAGAAAAATGCTTGCAAACCTAATCAGAAGTCTGAAATCATCCAGAATGTGCTTCAAGGTTGTATTTTAACGGTAGCTATTTAAAGGTTTGGGATTTTAAAAACATTTTGTGCAATTTGCTCTTGAAGTGACGTTTTGATCGCAAATCATTTAAGTTTGATATATGAACAGGCAACACCGATTATAAAGTTATGACAACCATACCATCAAGAAAGCACCAAACAACTATTGTAGTGCCTACCTTTCAGATGGTAAATGTCCTTGATACTGAATTTTGAACCTGCAATGTCGACTTGATCAAATCTTTTCTTCTTTTCATCAAACAACTTGCCAAATGACCCGGCAACATCGCGAGGTTGTAACAAAAAGTCGAGGTCCACAGTTTGAAGATGTCGGCTAAATTTCTTCACATAGCAACATACTGATGTCCGTGGTTTTAGTCCTACAGTCCAACTGTTTTTTCCACTGTAACTGTAACAAATTCAGTTGTAGTGGCAGAAATGGAAGTTCTGCATGGTTTTCTCGTGTACAGCCTCTTAAATTTTAAAAATTATGCTACCTCAAAATTCCCAGAATACATACTAATACTAACTTGGTCTGCAACAAACTACTGTCCCATGTTAACTTGATTCAGTGCTGACATATTTATAGAAGGTATGAAATAAAGCTTGACATGTTTTTCTGTTGTGTTGTTTTAGACGCAAGAGAAACACGCCGCGAGCACCGCTTAATAGAAGACTTGATGGTGTGATAGTACGTGTTTTATTCTTGGTTTGCATGTGACATCATAGAATGTTTCTTTTGTTGTGTACACCAACATGGCCGCCATTCCCTTTGTCATTTGAATCTCTGGGGATTGAGTGGAAACCATCAACATGTTTACTATTTGCCTCATTAGCACAATTGATTTTTGGTTTGCATGACGTCATAGCGCCATGTTGGTGTACAATAACAATAGAGCTGTAATTATTTTCTTTTGTTGTGTGCACTAACGTGGCCGCCATGTCCTTTGTCAGTTGAATCTCTGGGGATTGAGTGAAAACCATCAATATGTTTACTTTTTGCCTCATTAGCATAATTTGTTCTCGGTTTGCATGTGACGTCATAGCCGCCATGTTGGTGTACAATAACAATAGAGTTGTAATTATTTTCTTTTGCTGTGTACACCAACATGGCCGCCATGTCCTTTGTCATTTGAATCTCTGGGGATTGAGTGAAAACCATCAGTATCTGTTAAAATAATTAAAATACAAAGCCAGTTTTCGTAATAGTCTTCACTAGCATCAGTGAAGGCCCGTGCAAGCGAACGCGACATGTTGGCACAATGTACATTGTCCAACATTGTTGGGCACAACGTGTTGTGTTCGTTTGTACACCATGTTGGGCTATGTTGCATGATGTTGGCACATGTTGCGCGAAGTTTGAAACCAATCAAACTTTTTTCCCAACATGTGCCAACATTTCTTTTGTTCTCGTGATCGATGAAGCATGTCACAACATGTTGCGTTCGTTTACACGGTCACACAACATTGTTAGGCTCACTGTGAATGATTAATGCGATGGTAACCATGTAGACTTGTTCTTGTTTATGTGCCTGAGAGTCATTTCAAACAAGATGGCAGAAAGTGAAGAGGTCGAAACACAGTCTCTTGATAAAACACCCACAAACGGAAAACGGAAGGCAGTTTTGACCCTAGCAAAAGAGAAATGCAAGACGAGGGTGTAGTCTGAGGATGAACCGATCGATATGATAGAAGAGAGGGTTTTCCTTGTGGGATGTTTTCTGTAAGGAATACCACAACTGACCGAGGGAAAAGGCTTTCGAAGAAATGGAACAGCAATTTGCAAATAAACACCAGTGAAATAAAATTGTAGGCTTACGGGCCTGAATCACTGTATATGCATTGCCCAACATGTTGTGATCGTTTGAACACCCTCAGCCAACATCACCCAACAGTGATGGGCAATGTTGTGCCAACATGTTGTGATCGTTTGAACACCCTCAGCCAACATCACCCAACAATGAAGGGCAATGTTGTGCCAACATGTTGTGATCGTTTGAACACCCTCAGCCAACATCACCCAACAATGATGGGCAATGTTGTGCCAACATGTTGTGATCGTTTGAACACCCTCAGCCAACATCACCCAGCAATAATGGGCAATGTTGTGCCAACATGTTACGTTCGTTTGCACGGGTCTTAACGTTGTGCAGTGCAGCGAACTGCTGAAATAAGTGAAAAGAAAATTATGAAATTGGTCAACACCACTTTAGCGACAGAAAAAGTTTGTTTCTACAGCCACTAACGCCGTAGAAAAAATATCGTTTTGGTGAAACATTCAGTTTCATTCGGTTCTAGGTTTAACAGATCTGGAAGCTACAATTTGTCGTCCCGACACATTGGTCTGTAATCAGGGTTCCCACGGTCCTTGAAAATCCTGGAAAGTCCTTGAATTTGAAAATGAAATTTCCAGGCCTGGAAAGTCCTTGAAAATCAGTGGAGGTCTTTGAAAATCCTGGAAAGTCCTTGAATTTGAAAATAAAAATTCCAGGCCTGGAAAGTTCTTGAAAATCAGTGGAGGTCCTTGAAAATCCTTGAATTGACTTATGCAGCACCAGCAAATTATTAGAATTTGTTTCAAACTTTGGCAGATTATCGACAAATGCTGGGACTGAAAACGGCAAATTTGAGTTTACCGGATTTGTAATTGGCTGTAAGTTTTGACCAATCTGCGATCAGGTTAAGTACGTGTAACAAGTAACATGTGTTTGCTTGTGAAGACACTGATAGTCAATGATTAAACTTGCAATGCTAGTTACTAGATACAGAATAACTGGCACTGTTTGATGATTACAGAAAAATATGGAAAACTTTCAGGTTTAAGTTGCCGCACAAGGTCCTTGAATTTGTTGGAAAAAGTCCTTGAAAGTCCTTGAAAAGTCCTTGAATTTCATGATCAGTTAGGAGTGGGAACCCTGTGCAATCATTCGAGTGACTAAACAAAATTGGACGAGTGCGTAGAGCGAGTCTTATTTGTTTAACACGAGAATGATTACAGACAGAATTGGACGACACGGAGTCATATTACCAGTGTATTATAAAAATTACAATTTCCAAACTTAAAAGAAAAGTCTGCTGCACTGGTTGACGAAAACTTAGAGCTGTTAAACTTGAGGAGGTTCTTGACAAGGGCAAAGCAAATTTGCAGTTGTTTTGTTGAGGAAAATACCATAAATTAAGATTAACTGAACTGCTTAAACTGTAACAGGCCATTACTCTGTTGTGTTTCAAAGGGTTGTAGCATTTCCATTGGATACAAAAACGTATTTGAGTTGGAAGTCCGTTTTACAGTATATAATGAACATGTTGCTGTAGGAAGTAAAATTATCCATTTTGTTTTGGTCACAGTGTTCTTGCTAGTCATTGATCATTTTCTTGTTGCTGATTGGTCAGAGAGCCAAGAACTCTGGTTGTGATTGGTTCATTCAACTGTCAGATTACAGGTGTCCGACTACAGGGTCTTGTAATCGGATAGTATCAAATAATAAAAATAAATAATAGAACGTTGAATGTGCCAATACGAATTGAGGAAACTGTAATTTTTATAATAAGAGCCATTAATAAGATTTTACCGAAAACAACAATTAACATATTTTATATTTGTGCAGCCAATCCAAGCTTAATGTTTTATTACAACATTCAGTCTGTTCGACAAACATGAAAAAGGTACGGGGGTTAGATTAAAGAACATTATATGTCCCAAGCACTGGTTCAGATCCACAAAAAGCATTTTTTTTTTAACAGAAAGAGTTATTTTACATACAAATATGTGAGGAAAAATTAAGAACATGCTCAAAGTGACAAAAAATTAAAAACAAAAAGCATTGGACAAATTATCTGGTTTGTACGTTAAGGTAACTTTCATTAGATTTTGGCGATAATATAACAATCGACTGTGTGCTCTTTGTGCTCTTCATGTTTCAGGCAAATCCCTTTCCGTACTCTGTAAACTATGAAGACATGCCTCAAGCACAGCAGGAAAATCAGTATGAAGATGTGAGGATCCCATGCAAAAGTTTGATGTAGCAGGGCCAGGACATTTGTTCAACAGTTTTTAAATATGTTAAAATTAACTTGTTAAAACGTGTAACTGCTATTTTACAACTATAGTTTTGTAGATTTTTATTTATAGGAGAGGCAAATATTTTAGATTTATTTAATAAGAAATAAGTAGAATGATGTAGCTTTTTAAAGTAGTTTAAGTTTTGCTGTATAAACTGAAATTTACTAAAAGTAACTGCTGGTTGTGCTGAAACTGAGTAAAAGTGTTAGGTGTTAATTCTATCTTAAAACCACGTTTTTTGGAGTATTTTTGCATAAAGTTTTACACTTGCTAACAATTCTGTCCGTAAAGTCCAAAATAGTCAGTTTTGAAAAGCTGTGTTTATTGAATCCATTTTTGTGTTCCCGTGGACGCCATTTGATTATTTACTCGATACTGTAGTTGTTCACAGCTGCGCTTGTTCTTTACAAGTGTAACGACGCGCAATTTACACTTGTGGTGGTACATTTGTAGGTTACACTTGTAAGACACCTTGGACTACACGTGTGAATTCCTATGGTTTCTTTGCAGCCGCCTCGCCACTACTTTATACCCTGTATATTACTAATGTAACAATTCTTGTAAAGATGTATGCAAAAGTGGCAAATAAAATTTGTAATGTATTGTATTGTATTGAATTCATTTTTTCACAAGTCGGACTTTACATGTATAATTTACACTTGTAAAATCTACAAGTCTAAAAGTTTTATTGAGTTGGGGTCAATTTAATAAGGCATTTACAAGTGTGGTATTGTTTTCAACCTCTAAAACAATACCTACACTTGTTTAAAACTACCGCCGGGAAATAGTTCAGCTTTCACTCCGTTCAGGTTGGAGGATAGTCAGGTTATCAAGGGGCCGCCTAGTCGATATTTATAGATATACAGAAACGTCCTGGAGACTAGAATTCAGGTTTTAGGATAAGGGTCAGAAAGATTATCTCTTTTATAATACGATAAGTATGTGATAACAACTTCAAACACGCTAGTCGACGTGAAGGGAAAAGGAGCAAATTGCTTTGAGTTTGCCCACGACACTTGCCTTCTACCTGTAAGACCCTTTTGTAAGAATGCCGCGAAGTTTTGCATTCTGAAAACATGAGTAGTATTTGAAGTGATGTGACAAAACGCAAATTGATATTTTCGAGTAGTTTAGCAACAGGGTCAGTTCACCATTAAATTGTCGAATTCCAGTTTGTTCTATCTTATCTTCAACTAGTAGCTAGCACCTGTTTTTCATTTTCTATGCCGCTGAACTTTATGAGAGGCGAAGTGATAAGTCATGGCAGATGGCTGTCAGTTGCTGGTGCATTTTAAATATTTCCCACATGTTTGTCATTTCTATGCCACTGCTTTCTGTGAAGAGAGTATTGATGTGTCAGCATATTGCTGCCAGCTGTCTATAGCTAGTGTTCAGTGTTTTTTCAGAAATTAACCTTGCACTGTTTTTCCATTGCCTCAAAAACATCTTTTTAACATATTCAACACAACACGAACACAAACATAAACACAAACACAGGCAAAAACAAACACAACGCAACACAGTGCAATACAATGGAGTGCAGTGTAGTTAATGCGTTGTACTTCAGTGAAATACGGTTTAATACGAAAAGATATTCAGTACCTTATATTACATCTGTTATAGCTGAAAAATAACAAAACAATATATGTTAACTGAGTATTTACAGCCTAAGTTTAGGTAAAGTTAGGTGTAGATATTGGAAACTGACTAAAATTACGTACAAAGGTCAACTGTAACTAGGAAAGATGTATGAATTATACATGTATGTGCACATTATAGATTTGCATGTCTATCGTGCACCCTTAGTGGAAATCAGCTTTATTGTCGTTAGGCTAAGTACACGCTTTTGGGGTATCCATTGAGGAAGTATCGTCTCAAAGGGGCTCTTTCGTGACTGAATCAATTGAACCAATTGATTTTCCCTTTTTCAGAAGTTACATTTTTACGTTATTTGTCCAAAGAATTCTAAAATAAAACTCCTTAATACACTAATAAGACAGTAATCAATTACTTCAGGGATTTTATAGAAATTCATTACTTTGTGTTCCGTCCCGGAACATGAAAATTGATAACTACAATCAAACTTAATCGCCGCCTAAAACAGACCATCCGTAGCATTTGTTTCTTGAAAAAAATAGATTGGTATCTGAACAGTGTCTGCTGATAGATATTTTTATATTTTTGATATTTGGCTTGAAACAGTCTTTTTGTAAATATACCCTGATCATGCGCATAAGCGTGAAAGAGCCCATTGAAAAGGGCTCTTTCATGGCTTTGCGCATGCTCAGGGATTTATTGACAGAAGGCCATTTCAAGCTAAAATATCTATCAACAGTCACTGTTCAGATACCAATCTAAGTTTTTCGAGAAGTAAATGCCATGGATGGTTTGTTTTAGGCGGTGATTTAACAATCAATTTGTATGTGCCGAGCCGGAACACAATGTAGTAAATTGTTCTGAAATGCATAAGCCTTGGCAGAAGTGATCGTTTGCAGTCTTTTCAGTAGATCGAGGTGTTTTCTTTTGAAAATATTTGAACAAATACGTAAAAATTAAACTTTTGAAAGAGAGAGAATCCGTTGATTCAGCCATCAGAGTGCCCCTTCAATAGTGAAAATCTTTTTTTAAGATGAACACCGACGAGACGGAGTCAAGTGTCCGTATTATAGAGATATCCCTGATATGATGACACTTTAAGTGGCTAATATCACTTAATTGGCCTTAATAACTGCATTTAGGTAACAAATTACTCAAGCAAATACGTAGTTTCGTTGACAGAAATAAAGGTTTTGACATCTGATCAGTGTTGAACTGACGATGAAAAGACTGTAGTTGTGAACACGCTGATGATGTGAAAATCCGTGTTGGCAGTTGAAGGCGATATAAAAAAAAAATTTCCATTCAAGAAATAAATTCAGCGTGAGCAGCTTGTTGTCCGCAATAGAAGTTTTCTGCTCTCTGGTGTCGCTGTGAAGTGTCCGTTGGTGGTATTAGATTTAGAGTGTCCGTATCACAGAGGTATTTTTAATGCAAGTGTGTGAGCATTTTTCCGGGACCAAACGAAGTGTCCATAATAGAGAAGTGTCCATACCGAGAGGTTCGAATGCGCGCGCTTTCTTATATTATATTAAAAGAAAG
>JANRMR010189334.1:0-10833 GCA_025434825.1 Bergia sp. 'catenularis'
CTCCCTCCTCCTTAACTATAAATCTATAAAAGCTTTTGCTGTGAAACTTGGCAGATAGATAGATCTTTAAAAACTACTTAGTTTCACATAATTATGTCCTGGTCATGACGTCATTTTGACGTTATCGGTCCGCCATATTGGATCTTATGTAACAACACTATTGCGCAATATAGTAACCTCATAAAATACCCTAATTAATCCGAACTCATTTTTGCTATGTATAGGAGTGGTTGACGTTATAAAATACATTTATTTCAAGCTGTAAAACGTAACAAAGCGTTATGAAACGGTAAATGACTTAATTTGACAAAAACAACCAATCAGAACAAGGTTGCCATAGCAACATCCCATCCCATAAACAAAAATTAGCCATATGACCAGATTCCCGATAAATTTGAGGAAAACTCCTAAAATTTGGGCCGTTTATTTTGAATAGTTTTAAAGTTATAAGTCTTTAAAGGCCCAGGGGACGCGTTGCGCCCCCCAGTCTGAATAGGGTTAATGAACAATGCAGCTTACGACTGCAGATAGAAAGAAAACCACAAATTGTGTTTGTTTTCAATGACACTTTTTTTTGTGTTGTTTCGGCTTCAAGGTTTCATCTTGCAAACACACAAAAAAGGTGCTTGCTTTCTGGTATAATTATGCGCGCAAGAAAATGTGTACCTTTAGTTTAAAGAAAGAAATTTCTTGTTTTGTTTTCTTTGCATTAATTAATTTTACAATTGTCAGTGTCGATAGGCGTTGACTTTAACGCATTTGCAGCTCGGTGAATATCCATTATTTGTCACCTTCGCTCAGGGGAATAATCGTCACGAAAGTTGGATTTTGCCTTCAAACTTCAAATGTCGCGAAGTATAATCAGTACTCTTCTAGCTTGCGTTTAAAAGATCCAGCTGGCCCAAATGTCAACAAAACTCGAGTTGAGCTCAATAAAAATTGCTGAACCAGTGATATACCGTTTTTCTTAGGTTTTGTTCTTGTTTGGTCTCTTCATGATAACTTTTGCAACTATGTTCTTCCTACTCCTCGAGGGCCTGGTAAGTGGCACGGCTTTACCATTAAATTGTTGTGTTTTTTTAAATAGTATTGTCATAATAATAACAATAATAGATAGAAAAAAGTTTATGGTTACTAAAATGTGTTTGATCAGGGAGTGATGCACATGTGTACTTTGGTTTGTGTACAAATTGGCATCTGATATCAACGTTCTTTTCTGTTTCTATTGGCACTGGTTTCGGTGTTCCCTGTAGAACAGATTGGGTTTCTAACTTCGATACAATGGATCATCCGTTTTCTGCTGGTGCATATTATATCTGAAAAACAAAAAGAAAACAGAATATTGTTGCAGCAATTCTCAGGTTCTTTGAGGACTGACGACCGGCTGATAATAAGTCAAATGTAGGGAAATTTGATTCGGTTTTAACTTTTTATGACATGTATTACATTTAACAGTATTCAACCATATTTTCCTTTATTAAAGTTGCATCACCTTTTCAACTCAAGGATAAAAAGTGTATTCGATCGCAGAGGTTACATTCAGCGCTCCCTACGTGATTGTATAATTTGTGGTATGTAAGATTACAATCGTCGGCGAATAATTCAGATAGTCACCGCAGGATAAAGCTGTTGAATTAAAAAGTAAGAAGGAACTGAACACTATTAAAAGCTCGTGGTTGAGAACTTATTTTAATCTTTTCTTGATATAACAGGTTTTTTAAAAAATAGTGCAAGAACTTTGAATGTTTGTGTCAAAACAGCAACTTCAAACTTTGTAAAAGTACATTTCACTTCACTTTTGTTTGTACACGGATTATAATTTATGTGGACTGGAGCTAGAGCTATCCAATAAAACGTATAATCTGAAAGATGTTATTGAACTTTGAAAAGTAGGCATAATTAATATCATTCCCGATCACTGAAAGTGAGTTAACTTCATGGGCCAAGAACAGAATTACAAATACATTTCCGTATCTTTGTTTTTGTTTTATAATTTATACATTATCGGTAGATCCTGAATTATAGCGGGCGGATATACTTCTAATGTTGTTATGATGAACTTTTGTAACCGTAGCTGTTATGTTTGTTATTAATACCATGCGTTGTTTATGTTGTTATCACAAGAAATATTTAAAGGAACAGATCAACATTGTTGTTGTTGTTGTTATTATTGTTGGAAGTGTCTCCGACAACGGTTCTATTTTATCTCCTTGTAGACGACCTTTGCCAGCTTTGAGAACGCATTTCTCAACATCTTTGCCATGACATTGGGGGAGCTCAATTACTCTGACACGTTCTTTGGAGATAGTTTAATTCCATTCCGCGCATCGACAAATGCCATGTTCGTTTTCTTCGTTTTTGCCATGCCCATCATTATGATGAATATGTTGGTAAGTCTCTCTCCACAACCCTTGGCGTAAATATAGAATTCCAGTTTGAAAGCGCGGATATATATTGCAAGCCAGAACACTTTCCCCCAAAGTTTTTCTCTTTGCTGCCCATTTTCAACAGTTACGATAAGCGTACTTCTAAGTTTTGTTTTATTCACCAACCTGACGAGCAAGTTATCAAACCCAGTTTGAACAACAGTTTTGTATACTTAAAATATAAAATAAAGATGCCACTCATTTATGACCAATGTAGCTCTTCTACGCCTTGTACGTGTGATTTGTAAACAACTCTGGAGCTCGTAGAGACTTGTGAGACTCTCTAATGGTTTTAATGTGTTCATGTTTCTCGATCGCGACTGTCTTCTGAAGTGGGCTGCCGGAGTCATTGAAGGTCATAAAGTCTTCAGTTTGTAATGATCTTCACCTCACAATGAAGTGATCGTTACTTCAGTTCCTAATTAAGGACCACTGAAAATGCCTGATAGTGCATACGTATGAATGACTTAACCCCTAACTAAGAGCTTAGGGGAAAACTTTTTGCGTCCGTAAAATAATAATAATAATAATAATATAAATAATAATAACAATGACAAGGGTAATAGTAATAGTAACGGCAACGGTAACAGCTTTCCTACCCTGTGTACGTGTGACGTGTAAACAACTCTGGAGCTCGTAGAGACTTGCGAGACTCAATGGCTTTTACTGTCTTCCGAAGTGGGCTACCGGAGTCATTGAAGGTCATAAAGTCTTCAGTTTGTAGCTATGGTGATCTTCACCTCACAATGAAGTGATCGTTCCTTCAGTTAAGGACAGGGGCGTAGCTGACCATTTTCGATTTGTAAGCCCGTCCCAAACTTCGCAAAAGCCGCGTTCTTGGAAGGTCAAGAATAGGCTTATGAATTATAAACGCATTGTTTCATAATTTATTGCAATTTATGCAAATCACGCCTAAAAAACTAAATGTATGAGGGAAAATGTTCGGATAATAAATATGTCAAAAAGTTTGTAAGCCTTGGCTTACTGCCTTACTGGCTTACTGGCTTACTGGCTTACTGGCTTACTGGCTTACTGGCTTACTGGCTTAAAGGCAGCTACACGCCTGAAGGACTACTAGAAATGCCTGATAGTACACACATGTTTGAATGACTTAACCTCTAACTACCAGTCGTACAATTTCAAAGAAATCCGAGAACTATCATAACAACTATAACACCCAAAACAAACCTCTCTGCCACTTTACTTTTAATTAATCATATATACTAATGCATCGTTAGATTTACGTAGAGCTCCTTGCAAGTCCACTAATCGGATTTTTGAAGGCGATATTTCAATTTTGAGTTTCCAGACGGCAAGAAGTGTTACAGTAGCAGTTCCAGTATCCAACCCTCACCCCAGTTTGCTTACCTTGCAGTAGACAAGAGTGGAGTCTGGCAATGTAGCTGTAACACGTCACATTTTAAGATGGCAGTGTCGGGAATTGAATTTATAAAAGTGAAGAATCATCTTTAGAAAATCTTAGTTTGTGGACTTGCAAGACTAACTGAAATATTGTTTTTCTGCTACGTAGCAGACCTAAACTATGTTCAAAGAACATGTTTTGGGCGCAACTTGTTAAAACAGTCAGGGATCCCCTCAAATAAGCCTTAACTCCCTTAGGTTGGTCTTGCTGTCGGTGACATTGATGCAATCAAGAAAAATGCTTCAATTAGTCGCTACATCATGCAGGTAAAATGCATCACAGTGTTCAGCCGGTATTTTTCTTCCATTTTGAATTTTACCCCCACATTTTATTAGTACGAGTGTGTAAACTTCGTGGACCTCTCAACCATAAATAGGGCAGTGCAGTATTGAGCAAAGTATGGAATTTCTTAAACTGGTTTCATAGTTCTACTTGAAATTATAAACAGGATATTAAAGACTGCGCGATTTTTGGACATAAACAGGAGTGGGGTTTGAAAACCTGGGCTGTACCCCCTTAACCAATTATTGGTTGAATATCCCCCCGTGGGAGCATTGGAAAGTTTGTTCAATCCTACCGTGATACAAACCATTTAGAACGGAAAGAAAATGGAGGAGGATGCACTGTCTACCTTCCTCTGAGAGCAATGGAAATAGTGTTTAACCCTACTGTTATACAGCTCCTTTAGCAGAAATAAATTTGTGGACGGGGGAGGGGGATATCACCCACTGCGAGCAATTGAAAAGCTGTCCAACCTTACCACTATGCAACCCCTTTAAGCAGGAGAAGAAATTTGTTGTGGGATAAGAGAATTAAGGGGAGATGATTTGAAACCTCCCCCAGAGACCAAATCGTAAAATTATACATCCTTACAGTAATACAGCTCCTTTAAAAAGGGAATAAATTAGCAAGAGATGAGTTCATTGCCTTGGGAGCAGTGGAAAGACTGTTTAACCTTACCGTGATACAACCCCTGCAGCAGACATCTATCGTGTGTGATTACTTTGTTCTACAGTTGGAACTTCTAATTGAGCTGGAGAATTCCCTCCCGGAGTGGGTAGTGCGACGCGCAAACTTGGAAAGATTTATCGACTATCCGAACAGTAAAAAATCACTCGTAGTTCAGGTATGTAACATGAGCTATGAATCCTACATGCACCATGATGAAAACTCTCTATTGTATTGAAAGAGAGACTTATTCCGACTTATGATTGAACACTTTAGCCCTTATTAAACCATGAGAAACGTCCAAGGGGCTTACAAGGGCACTGTGAGTTATGCTAAAGGAGTAGTGACCGAGCACATACAATTTTATGCCAGGAGCTAAAGCTGAACTTAAATTCGCACTTACGATACGTACATCGGGTTCGGCCGCCTGTTTATGTGTGGATCTTGTTAAAAGAGGAACAGCCTCTACCCATAGCTAAGGATTGCGTCCTTATGTTCGCACTTGCAGTTGTAGAGAGTTTAACCACCTGTTTAAGTATGTATCTTGTTCATAGAAGATGATTCTGCACACATATCTAAAAGTTTGCGTCCTGATATCCGTATTTGCAGTTGTATGATAAGTGCATGGAGTTTGACCGCCTGTTTAAGTACGGATTTTTTCAAGAGAAGAACGTGCTCCATACATCTCCTAGATTTACGTCCTTCTATTCATACTTGCAGTTGTACGATACGTCCATAGGATTCAGCCGCCCCGCCGATGAGGAGACGCCCCCAATGCCTCCGGATATGCTTGAGATGAAACAGAAGGTAGATGAGCAGGACAAAAAGTAAGACATTAAACCACTTCCAATTCCTTAATCACGGTTCTGGATGGGATAGGGAAAGGTCGGCCAGGTCTGTTAGAATAGTGAAGCAAAAATAAACAATCCTGGATGTTTATATCTCCTTCCTTACTGTTCTTTTTTGTTTTCGTTTTTGATCTCGTTCTCGTTCCCGTCCTCTCTCGTCCTCCTTCTACTACTCTACCTCGCATTCCTTCTCTTCCTCGTCCTCACCCCCTCCTTTGCCCAAGCTTGTATAGACACATCGCGACGCATCATTCTGCATACTTCTCCCCCGCTGTTGTTTCTTTGCCTATATAGCTTGTTCACACTCTCGTTGCCCTTCTCGAATCGTTCTCGCCATCCTCGACCTCATTCTTGTGCTCATCTTTGTTCTCAATTTCTTCTTCGTCCTTGACCTAGCTTTTCTTCGCCCTTTTCGCCTCGTTTTCCCGATTTCTCTTGCTCTCGTTCCACCCTCGTTCTTGAGCATAGCTTGTTTCGTTCTTGTCGTCGTTCTCACACAGTTGGGTCCCGCCTTGACCTCATTCTTGTACTCATCCTTGTTCTCACTCTCATTCGTGCTCTCCTTATCGTTCTTGCCCTCGGCCTTGCCTTTTTCACCTTCGTTCTCCCACTTATCCCCATTCTCTTTTCCTACTTGAGGATTCGATTCTGCTTGTAAAAGCTTGGCTTTTTTAGTTATACTTTTTTTGTATTTTAGAATCGACGAGATCTACAAGATGATTAAGTTACAGACCAATATCCTGAAGACGATTTCCCAGCAAAGTGAAGGAAAGGAAGATCTTGCAGAAGGGAACGAGGAGCAAGGTAGCAAGAAGAAGAAGAGTGATTGGATACTGTGATCGTCATCACCATAATCCGATTAATACTTCATTTTTGTAAAGAACAACTTGCAATGTGAAAAGTTTTATGATGGGTTAACTTGTGGTATACTTGCCCACTCCGTGGTGTGAAACGTGGACAATCAAGCTGGTCTGTGATTTAACCTTAATTGGGTAGGTTTTGTTAGAATTTTAAAATCGGTTAAACTGTTTTTGGCTCTATTGCTACCGAGAACTCGAACCGTGTTATTATATACAGCACAACCCTCCCTGGCATGCAATTATAGTGGCACGCAAATGAGATAAAAGCTTGATGATGGCAAGTGAGAGATAGTTGAAGGCAAATGATATGCAGTTGATAGCGGTGGCTACTGAGAATGAAAGATGGAAAAGAATTACAAAAGGGGACGATAGTGAGAAAAAAGACTCCACTCTGCGACTTGCTTGGGGCGTTCTTGCCCTTGATCTCCTTGCTTCACTGTAAAGCATAGCTATCTATAGCCATTATTAGCCTGAAATTGCCCAATTTTGCCACATATACTGTGCTGTCTGAGGAGATATCTGTTGTTGCATATGTCGATCACGTTGAATGTTATCAATAGGATGCTCGTTGGGTTAATATGATCCTTAAAGCGGCTTCTTCACGACTTTGCTAATGCTCAAAATCTATTGACAAGAGAACGTAGTGGGATTAGTGAATCTGTTTGACCCTTTCCGTCCAATTCTATTTGATTAACATTCAAATACTAACCTTGACACCTCGGCGAGAGACGAGAACGTGTGCATGCAAATGTCACTTCTCATATGATCAGTTCTGTCAACATTGAAATGGGGGAAAGGGGATATTTAAACGCAGCTTTGCTTAGCTCATTGATGCCAAAATTCAAAAAACTTGAAAATCGAAAGATGTCACTTATCATTTGGTCTAGGATTGCAGCTACCAGACTTTTCTTTTACTTTATTTTTTAGTACTCAGAAGAACTTTTTGTGGTTGTTTTCAAGATTTTTGCGAAGATTTTGACACTTCTTCAAGACTTGCTTGAGCATTTTGAAGACGTTGGCAAGTCGTCTGTTCTCTCTCGTTCAAAAATAATTTATTTTCTTATAAACGCTCAGATCAAAACCCCATGAAAGACAAAGTAGTTGTATTACACTGTTCTTTCCAAATATCGAAATAACGAGTCCAAAAGATGAATTAAGTGCAAGTTAGGACCTTTCCATTTTCTTCAACATTAAAAACTGGATGAGGCAAAATGGTTTGATTATGTACAAGGCAAAAACTGAATGTGTTCTGTTTGGATCTCATCAAGAACGGTCCAAGACGGAGAACTTTGCTGTTTGTGTAGATGGCCACGTCCTAAAGACAGCAACTGAGCTTAAATACTTAGGTGTTGTTCTAGACGACCAACCATGTAAATTATCTATTTTCCAAAGCTGGCAAACATATTGGTATGCTACGGCGAATCAGGATATCAACTTACAGCCAACTCTGCCGACACAGTGTTTAAGTCATTCATTTTACCACTGCATGATTACTGTGACACAGTATGGGCATGCTGCGGCAGCACAGATACACGGCTTTTAGGTAAACTGCAACGACGTGCCTCAACATTTCTTCTAAACACCACAAACTGGCTGTATAATTTTTAACAAGCGCGAATAATTTCTTATTAATGTGTAAATGGTCGATTAGTTTTAAATAAGCGCGCGAAATTTCTTATATACGTGATTAATTAGTTTTCTTCAAGTCATTTTAAATTTGTAATATATTTTTATATTTTAACATTTTATGCAAATGTAAATTCCTATGTTTTTAGATTTCAGAATCGTACAGAGTAATTGTTTTTAGTCAATTTAGATATTGTAGCTTTTATTGTTTATCGGGGTCCCTCTTGAGACTGACTGGCCAGTGGGCCACCCTGTTGAAATAAAAGTTTATCTATCTTCACCGAAAGGTAGCAGCACACGGGTGAAGTTTTAATTCAGGTTTTTGAACTTGCCGTCTGCAATTTTGAAATCTACAACGAAATTCTTCTGATTACGGTCACGTAACCTCCGATGATTATAAATCTGTTCAATGTTGTATAATGTATTACTAAACTCAGATTAATTTACTCAAACTTGCTTTTGAAAAGCCGAGTGTAGGCACTTGCGGTAGTATTACCGCATTTTAAAATAAGGTATTAATGAATATAAAAAGTGTTTATTTTTAAGCGCTCTCCTCCTGTTTTATGTTTTATCGACATTTTGGGACGCAATTGTGACGTCATGGGTAGATGTCATTATTCAATTTTTTCTATTCAGCTAGTTATTTGTTGTACAACATGATAGTTTATATGTTGAAAAAAAAAAGTGAAAACTGAATAAAAATATATTTGGGTTTTTTTTTTGTTTGTTTTTGATTTAGAGTCTACATACCTATGTATTTAACGGAAAGGAAAAAACTTTCATTATTCATTAAATCTTGTTTTTGCCACCTGCTGAAAATTTAAACACAAGTTCCCGTTTCAGTATCGTCATAAACAAATAATAATAATAATAATAATAATAATAATAATAATAATAATAATAATAATAATAATAATAATAATAAATATATCTGTTTCTTAAAAACGCATTATATCAAAACTTCACTGCTTTCATGATAAAAAAAATCTGTTGGAAAAAACGGCTTCAAGAAAATTGTTTAAAATTGGGCTATCAGAATATATAAATGTGCTCTATTAAGAGCATCAACACGGTCATCATCATCAGAAATTCACTTGATCGTCATCACTATAAATAATAATTTAAAAAATCCTGGTGTACCGGCAAAGAGCGCAAACGTTATCACATTTAATTGGTCGACACAGTTCATGTCTCCAGTGTTATGGAAAAACATGACTGATATTGCTTCCAAGCAAACGAAAGGCATTAAAAGTGTCGATTGAATTATTAATTTGTACATATTTAGCCTCAAAAGCAGCCGCCTCTCCTTCGCGCAGGTCCGATTTCCGAGGACCCGGCTGCGAGGAGATGAGGTGGTTGCTTTGGAGGCTAGTGCGCATAATAATTATCAATATTTTTGAGATTTCTCATGACTGTATCTTTTTAAATTTTAAAAAGCGTTCGTAAAGCGCTAATCTTATCAAATGCTTTTGTGTGTATTTCGATTTGGATGAGTTGGACTTTGTGAGATAACACTAGTAAATATAATTATATAACAGGTAATTTGAACATGGTTGAATTGGGGTTTTTGATAATTGTTGTAATGGTTCATGATTGTTTGTGCATCTTTTGTTTCCTGCCAACTCCCTTTACCGTTGAATAGAAAAATCGAAAGCATTTTGCCTAGAGGTAGGCAAAGCAAAAGTGATGCACGAACAGTGCAAGTTTCAGTTCGTCACGCGATCACAGTGTAACTTCTAGGAAAATCGTTTGTGGAAGTGAAGATGTGAAAAATGATCACACTGTTTTTTGCTAAAGCAGAGAAACAAAGTATTATCTTCTTTCCAATATTGGTAAACAGTAAACAGTTTGAAAATGCCCTCCGGCATGGAAAGATCAAACAACTGTTGAGGAGTTAAAACTTACTTAAATTTAGTTTTGACTACGGAACATTTAAAACAGTGTTTTTGTTTGCTTAGTTTTGCTGAAAACCTCATCATACTTTAAGATATTTACCACATTTTAATAATTGCATCGCAGCTTAAGACCACCCCTCATGATTATAAAATCATCATATTCCTTGCGATAGTTTCTGTGTAGTGTTTATAATTTTCCTTAACGGCAAGGTCATCTGAGAGTCCATTTTAAAATGAAAAATGCGTCTAACAAAAGCGCGCTCTGTAGCAAACAACCATTCCGTTTTTGTCAAGCCGATTTCCTGAATCATCTTTGCTTCATTTTACAGGGCATCGCCAACTCTTTCTCTGCATCAATGTGTGATCGAGAGATTTTAATATGCACTAATGGAGTAATGCAGAAATGACAGTACTTACCACTGAAGCAGAAAATAAGATGCCACAGTCGTAGAACTCTTCGATATTCGCATAACAAAGTCATGTTTTGTCGGGTTCTCTGTTTGGAACTCGCCACCGACTCGAACGCAAGTCAACGAGAATCTGTTTATTCTGCGTATTTGCTGAAAGAAATATATAAAGCTCAAAGGAGTATTTCTGGCTGTGAGATAAACCATGTCTGGTGCTAGCGAGGATATACTAGAACACACTAGAAACCCGGTATAAGCGGTAAGATTCGAATGGAACTTTAAAGCGACGACACCATGAAAAGAGCAAAAAAAAAATAACCCGCTCTAAAAAAAGCTGTGTAACTTCGTGGAAAATCCTTTGTGGAAATGCAAATGTCAACATGATTACGCTTCCCCCCCC
>JANRMR010189345.1:0-10831 GCA_025434825.1 Bergia sp. 'catenularis'
CTTCAAGCCACGTTTCTGTAATACCGATAACGGAGAACTGAAGAGCAATACTTCCTAAAAAATTAGAAAATTTATCTTTTTGGAGATACTTCGAATGTTTAAGTGAAGCAGAGCTAGATTACCGTTATTGTTATTCAGATTAAAGTGACTTTTACTTTCAGCTAACATATTACTAAAACTACCTTCTGTATAATATTCACAATCGCCGGACTGTGAATAGAAGTTAGAGTCTTAAGGCGAGAAAACGATCAAAACTTACAGCGCACAGCGTCAAACCTGTAACGGCAAACAACAAATCTGTAGTAGACCGTGTCACTTCAAAAAAGTAGGAAAACAGTTCTAGCTTTTTTTTAAAGCAGAGCAATGTTCGAACCCAGAAAAGTTGGCTGAGCAATTAGACCAACTCCAAAATCTGACATGGCCAGTCCAGAGAGGAGTACACAAGATGGAGAGTGCAGACTTGGAGTTCTCCATATTGCAAATAGGACGGGCGAATTTCTAACTGTTGTCACGATACAAAGGATGCAAAGAAATACAAGCAGTTCTGGAAATCTCTGAACAACGAATTTGTGTTCCGTTTCGATTTCACAGGAAACGTTCATGATGCTTCTGCCAACTGTTTGCTCTAAACGTAATATTGTGAAACTTTCGCCTTTATTAACCCTCTGACGAATTTGATCCCCCTCCCCTCATAGATTTTCCATATGATTACACATAAAGACTGAGCTTAGGTATGCTAACAGCTTTGGGTTAGCTAATTACTTTCCATAACAAAAGTCAAATTTAAATTAATAACTGTTGTTATGGAAAAGCGGTTTCACAAATGAATCCGCCATCTTAGCCACGGTCTTGAATTTTTGAAAATTCTTTTTTTGGCAGAATTGCAGCAATTTTTTTGAAATAAATAGAAACCATCTGTTTACAGTCTCAAGAAAAAAATGAAGGATAAAATGGAAAAGAAGGAATTAGAAGAAATTTTACTAAAAAATATCAGGGTTTTTTTATTTGTATCTAAATTTGCATAATTAATTTTTCAAAAATTATAAGTGATGACGTCATCCAATTAACGTCAAAAGATGTGTTTATTATCGGACTACAGGTGCTGCAAGTTTCTTTTTGATTGTTTTAAAGCTTCGAGTTTTAGGTTGCATGGAAAAACGTATGGGAGGTCAATTTGAATCCCCCTTGGATGTTCGAGGGTTAAGTTTGTTAATATCAAATAATAAAAAAATATTTATTGGAACAAAATCATTAGTATTGTTTTTTCAATTTGAAGCTACAAACGTAAATTTATTGTATTAAAACAAACAAAGTGCAAAGTACTTATAAAGCATTCAAGTTATAAAGAATAAGTTTTGTGGCTGTATCAGTTCGTTATAGGACCTTATAGAGACAGAACGTGCAATAAAAAATTCAACACCAATATTGCCATAGTGCCTTACGGATGAACTGGGAAATCAATTTTACAAAGTAACCTTTCTTTTGAACAGTCTTTGAACTAGGTGAGAGCTGATTCAAACAGTTTGCTTAAATTATCTATATATATTTATTTCTGAAATCGGGAGACCCGGGTTCGATTCCCGGTTGAATCACATTTGCACTCGATCTCTTTATTGCATGTTTCCGTTCCCAATATACGCTTAACATATATGTATATTACTTTCAGAAACTACTACGAATCGTCTCTCGGAATGGGAATACGGTTACGATCCATTGAGGCTGTCAGTTGAGTTATTGCAGTTCCTATAGTAACATATATAGAGAGTGCTCGGATAAACTCCTGTAAAATTTAAAATATGGTGAAGAATAAGACTTTAAAACATTTGGATTTTAAACACTTTAAAAACTATAAAACTTTGTTCGTAATTCGAGTTTCACGTTCATCAGTTGGACGGCGATCATCAGACTAAAAGAAAGTTATGGTGGTTTGAATTTAAAATTAGCTGCATAATATTTGTTGTCATGTCGGCATTTCGACAAAAGCTCCGTTCTTATGCATTGCCTCTGTTTAAAATAGAATTTTGATCTCTGCCAAGCATAAGTTGCA
Organism: Bergia sp. 'catenularis'; assembly: GCA_025434825.1. NCBI lineage: Eukaryota > Metazoa > Cnidaria > Anthozoa > Zoantharia > Parazoanthidae > Bergia > Bergia sp. 'catenularis'. Next base: position 2,048 of record JANRMR010189345.1, read on the forward strand.
TTGTTTTGTGCCGCTGTTGTACGAGTTAGCCCGTTTAACAGACTATTCGATGGTGAATGGCGTGTTTTCTTTCAATTTCCAGATGTACTTTGATAGGGTTATGCTAGCTGAATATTTTCTGTTGTTGAAAGACAGTTTATGGTTTCGGAAACGCGCTTTGAAATCATGTTCTGTCATCCCAATATATACTTTTGGGGTGCCATTTTCCGCAGATATTGTTGCTTTGTAAACTAGGCTGCGCATCATGCATGCTCTTTTGAGCGGGCATTCTGAGTTTTGTTTCGGCAATTGCAGTACGTCAGTGTGGTCATTGTTGATTTCGGGTCTTAGGGTCTTGTCTGTTGTGGCGTTTGATTATAGTGGCCATGTTATCCATGCAGCTGTAGTTGACTTTACCATTCCCTCTGTTGAAGAGTTAATGTAAAGTATGGCCCTTCGTAAAGTGTTTGCTAATTAGATGTAGAAAGTGCTTACCGACGTTTGTCTGTGCATGCTTGCTGGAAGGTGGGTTAAACCATACAATGTTCCTACTTCTATTCTTCCTCTTGCGTGTAGGATTTTCACTTGGGTCTTTGTATTGTAACTGTTCTTTAAGTAAAATCCGCTTGATCGTAGTGCATTGTTGTAAGCCGATGCGGCTTTGTTGAATTCTGTTTTGTCGTAAGATAATCCGTTGATTCTTTTGTTGATGGATGTTTGAAGTTGCCTGATTAATCGCTGATTGGGGTGGGTGGTTGGACTTGTAAAAAATCAGAAATTATGTACAATATACATACGTAAGACAAGTTCCCTTCTTCTGTGCCTTAAGTTGTTTGAAATAATTTCTAATGTTTTTCAACCTAGAAAAAAAATATATGCATATTACCTATCGGTGGTAATTTACTGGTTTAGTATTTCGGTTATCTAATTAACCCAATTCAGACTGGGGGGGCTGAAAGTGCCCGCGCCAACTTTCAACCTTTCTAGCGAAAAAAACATTTCATGTACAAGGCCAGGATTTTGTGACTTTTCCTAAAATTTATCGAAGAACATTTTAGTGTGTCAAACTTGTGTTCACTAATTACCCCCGTTTCCATAGCAACCCACTTTTAAATGACAGGTTATCCTTTTCCCCTTCTATTTTCAGAATTTTCTTTGGTTATTCCAATTTTCTTCATTTTATATGCTTGCATTTTATGGATTTTGCTTTTCTCAAATCATCCCAACATATTTTCAATCATTTTACGTCAATTGGGACATTTCGTGACAAGCCGCAAGATAGGAATTTGGTATGGAATGTACATCTGAGATGTGCATTCCTCAACTTTTTTTCGGGAGGCATGCTGTGGAACTATTGTTAGGAAAGCAGCCGATTCAGCTTCATGTTACCGGCGTGGACTTTATGTATGTTAATAAACCTCTTCAAAATTACCAGCGTAATGATTATGTCTGTCAGTCGCCCACTTGAAACCGGCTCATTCAATGCTCTCTATAATTCATAACTAAAAGTTATTGGAGGTACGTTGTAACTGGGAACTGAACTTCGATGTGTGTAATTTGAAAACAAAACAATTCAGTACCGAATGTGTATTCCAGTGATATTTAGTGGTGTTGATCCAACGTAATTCATAACTTTCATGAAATCGTGAAGATCATTTCAAGGAAGGCTGTGTATTTGTAGAGCAAGCGGTTTCAACTACCAGAACCGCTCGTTAGTTCGAGCTTCTTTAGTTTTTGTTCTCGATTCATTTTGTCGCTATATAAAATACCTGTAAAATACCATTATATAAAAATATTTTCGAAAAAAAAGAGTTACAGAAAAACTCGATAAAACATAAAAAAATCCTTATCTTCAATATTGCAAAAGCGAGTTTGCTTATGTTATATTTCATTGCAGAATACAGGCAAGTCTCGTCGCTGCATCTGCATTTAGATGGTTGGTCGAGTTTGTCAACTGAAATGAAGTGATTACTACAGGCCGTAACTCAGTTATATAAAAGATCAAAAATATTTGATAAATAAAATACATTTCCCCACAGAGTACGGACGAGTCACCTAGTAGCTTCTGTTGCTTCCGGGCGGGTCACCTGTGGAAGCACCAAGGAGGTACCACTATTTTATTCATCGAATTGAAATGATTAAACTTATCATTTAATTTCTTAGAATCTCTAAAATCCTTAATATGTAAAAGAAAAATCGAAGCCTGAACATTTAAAATTAAAGGTCTTTGAAAATGAGTGTCTGCAGCCGATGATCTCAGAGAAGCTGCACTTGAACTGTCGGATGGAAGCACAAAATGACTGCTTGAAGCTGGGAAACGTGTCGAATATATTTCGCCTTATTTTGTGTTTTGAGTGCCGGCTTGTATTAATTTTTATTTTTCGATTTTTCCGTATATCTCAATTTTGGAGAAAACACAGGAGTCGAGATTATGCGTGGAAGACGGGTTATCATACGGAGAGCTAGCGATGGGACCACCAGTAGCACTCTCTCTATATATTTGAGAGATTTGGCGGGCTGATTTCGTAATCGAGTGAAGTCGTAACGCTGGCGTAGTTAAGTTTTTTTTTCCAGATGTATCAAGCTGCTTGAGTAGAATAGCGTTCTACTTCAGCAGCAACAACATTAGCGATTAACGAGCCGACGAACACGTTTCTCTGAGATTGATTTCCTCCATTGAATCATTTGGCAGGAACAAGTCCGCCATTTTCAATTCGCAGAGCTTCCACTGATAAGCTCTGAATTTCGTCAGAGAAAAACTCAGACACTTTGTTGTTTAAAAAAAGCACTGGCGGTACCCCACATACCTGTGACTGTGTTATTAAAGCATACCAGATCTTGTCTTGGAACAAAGATGGAGAAAACACTTGGCACAAAACCGAGAAGCGAACCAGAATAAATTCAGAAGAACAAGCGCCGAATTAATCTCGCAGAATATTATGCCGTGTCAAAAGATACCAATACCGTAAAAGGCATGATGTAATTATTAAAGTAGAAAATCGACCTCAAAGTCTGCTTCTATCCGTCATCGACCACCGGACAAACGATGACAAAACAAAACAGCGATAATGAGATCTGACACCACTATACCGATCATCACTGACAGACAATAATTTATTCGTGTGGTACGGGTGTCAAAATCAACACGTTGGGAAAACCAGAGCCAACACTTTCAGTGAGCAGTTAAACAGATTTGGCCACTCAGGTCACAGATGAACCATTCGCTCTTGGGCTTCCTTGCACTCGCACATGCGCACAAATTGCAACAGTCTTTAAATTAAATTGCCTACGATTTCCTTCAATACTCGAATTTGGCTCAAATCATAGTTTGTATACATTTATCATGCTTATCCTTTGGCTTCCAGTTGCTTTCTCGTGGTGATTTGCATTATGGGAAGAAATTGGACCCTCCTCTGTGTGCTCCCAATTACTTTGTGCATCACCCCCTCCTCCCCCTTTCCAGAGTAGTTAGTTATTTCATTCGTGTACCTTTCTCCCACACATTTATCATGTACTGCTACGCATTCCTTCATCCATGCATTCCTTCCCCAGAGCACTCGCTTCCCTCATTTTTAAAATTCCCATGAGAACGGCAGTCTCTTCACTCCTTAGTGCACTGCCCCCAAGATTCATGAAGAATTACATCTATACTGACATGCACCACCTCTTCTAAAGCAGAGCCACGGACACTTTCTTCCCTTTTTCACACTTCTGCTGTATTGCCATGTACCCCTCCCTTCGTGTATCGTTTTCTCCAAGCACGATATTCTCTCATTCACCATCTCCTCTGAATATTCCTCCTGAATTCCTGTTATCCCCCATTTTTATTATTATTCTCTTGTCTGAAAATTAAAGTTCATATCAAACAGCGTTGGAGTCTTTGGTTTGATTCCATTTTGTTTTGTTTCTGGAGCGTTTGTTAAGCGTTTGTCGGAATGAGAACTTATAAAATCCTCCTGCAAACGAGACTCCACCCCTTTAAATGCTTTCGATCACATGGGGTATAATGATATTATACGGAAAGAAGGGGAACCAATCGAGGTACCTTGTGTTGATTTCTTATAGGAAGGAGGAAAAGGTTGAACGGTTCGAAAAATTCTATTATCAATCTTTCCTATATGAAGCTATCACAAATTCGAAAATAATTAACAAATAATTGTTACTTTTGTTAAATATGTCAAGTTACATCGCGTTTTCAAGACATCTACAGTATGTCAGCACAACTTAATTCCAAAGCCCGAAGCTCTGCTAGAATCTGCGAATCAGCTCAAATATCGTTTTCTAAATTTTATACGATCCTTGGGTCTCTGTATGCGATAAGTGCGTGGGCGATTTTCGTAATCACATTTGGCTGTTCACTGCTTGACACACTTCTCATTCATTCATTCATTATTCTCGAGCTCCTTTAGAGCAGAACATTGACAAAGACACAACATTTCAATTTTAAAGACACCAGGCTGTGTTCATTTTTCGTCGTTACGTTCTTCATAAGAGAAAAAGAAACTAAACAGTATATTAAAGTACAATTTCTTAATGTAATCGCATGAAGCTGAGGTGTTTTCATTGTTTAAAATAAAATTGCGCGAATTGCGAAGTGATGAGGGTAGTTTGTAAAGTTTAAAAACACAAGTGAATGAACCCTTAATTTTACGAAGAATCATGTGATTACGTGTTAATAACATCGAAAGCAGAACTACTTTGAACAAAACAGACTTTATAGGCGTACTTGAAAATATCCAATGTGAGCTGTTTCGTACTAAGGTTGTTGCGCCAATAATTCTCGTTAATTCGTTTTTTAAATTTTCGTGTAATAAATTAAAGGTAAACAACTGTAGTGTTGATTTTTTCCGATTCCCTCTTTCTTTCCACAAGTCTGTTTTATAAAGTTGTTATCGATGTTTCCTCGAATCGTTCCATGGACGCGCAATTCGATCATATTTTTGGTGAGATGTCCATGTGTTGTTTGATGTTAGTTTTCAAGAAAGAAACAAACTTGCTTGCCTTCACTCTCCAATTTAAAACAAAGGTTGTCGTACGCAACTCTTTCCTAGTTTTCCGCAGCAGAAAATACATCTACTTTGATGAATAAGTTCCACCTCAGAGAAGTCGGTTCATGTTTTCGAAGCAACACTATCACTCAATCTTTTTCCTCGCTTTTCCTCCCCCTACCCCAGGGGACCTCCCTTACCTGCTGCGCTTGCTATGCAGAAGGATGTGTTGCCGTCAAAGTAGTGACAGGTAATGTAATGATGTATAAAAGTTATGTAATTATGTTCCACCTTATCACACAATCGATATTCCTAAGTTGCTTTTGTTTAATGTGGTGCCAAATAATGTGGTTATACAACTTTCATAATCTTTACAAAATTGAAGTGTATTGACTCACTGCGCGGCTTCAGGAAACAAACAAAGCGGTTATATAAACATACCAAATTTGCGTTAAAACGTGTCCTGAAGTAATTCATTTATGCACAGTAAAATATTTAACCTTAAATCGTAGATTAAATTTTTTTAAAAATCGAGTGCTAATTATTTCACTAAATCTACAAATACAACAGGTTATTTTCACAGCTAGTGATTAGGCATTCCCTTAAAAGACTTAGAAATCTGTGATTCATGATTCGTGAAACATTGCTAGTAAATAGTGATTGAACTGATAACTTTCAGCTATCATCTGCATTTTATCACCTTTCCAAGATCTAATAAAAAGAAGTTCGCAACACGTTTATTAGAGTGAAACCTACGCTGTTCAAGATTCACTGAAGAAATCACTGGTCATGGCACGCCCAACAACGAATTCTAAAAATACCACACCCTCCTTTTGAACACTTCGCAATTGACCTCGGCAGTAGTCGTTTTAAAAACTTCAGATAAAAAATAAATATAAATGATGGCGTACTTCGAATATCATTAAAAGATGTCTTTTTAATTTGACTACAGGTACTGCAAATCTTTAATCTTTAAGTGGAAAAAACTTTGGATATCCCTTTCTTTCCATAACTCTCAAGGGTTAAGGCAATTTTCAATCCCAGGAATGATGGTTGAGCGAGTCATTCAACTCTTAGATCTCTCAAGGCCAGTCCTGAGAGAAGTAAATAGGATGGTGACAGTAGACCTGGAGTTGCTAAGATTGATGAAATAGCGTTTAGGATACAAAGCAACATAAGGAACCAACCAACGCGTACGAATGGTTCATATCACATTATTATCAACTGCTCAATCTAAGCTATAAGATTGGACGGTTCGTGCAATTACATTATCAGTCTTTCCTATATGAAGCTATCATAAATTTAAAAAAATCATTACTAAATAAATAAATAAATACTACTTTTGTTAAATATGCTAAATTACGTCACATTTCAGGTCATCTCTGTCAGCTTAACTTAGTTCCAAATCGTATTTCGTTCTATGGTTCGGCGGAAGTTTAAGTTCAAGGCCTTCTTCAGTATGAATCTGCGAATCAGCTCAAATTATGCATATGCATGTTTTAAAACTTATGCAATCCGTGGGTCAATGCATGCGTTAAGCGCGCGAAGGTTTTCGTAACCGGCATTTGTGTGCTCACAGGTTAACACAAAGCTCCTATTAAGCAAAGCCTTGACAAGAACGCAACAGTTCAATTTGAAAGTCACCGGGCCGTGTTCTATTTTCGTCGTACCGTTAACGTTCTTTATAAAAGACAAAAAAGTAAACAGTATATCAAAAAAAATCCAATTTGTTTATGTGATTGTATGAGGCTGAGGAAAATTTTTTAAAAATCCATGTTTGAAAAAAAATATTGTGCGAATCGCAAAGTAATGAGGGTAATTTGGAAACTTTGAAAACACATGTGAATGAATCCTTACGTTTACGAAGAATCATGTGATTATTTGTTAATATCATCGACAGCAAAATTACTTTGAACAAAACAGACCTTATAGGTGTGCTTTCAAAAATCCAAAGTAGGTTGTTTTGTTATCAGATATGTTGTTTGCCGATAACTCTCGTTCATTTTTAAATTTTCCAGCAATAGTATTCGCACATCAGGCATCTATAGTATATAAAACAACGACATAAATGAAACATAGGTTTTCCAGTTCTCTCTGCTGTGGCGCACGTCAAGTCATCCCGCCAACGGGAAACCTCGTATTGGCGTATCGCACGTTTTGCAAAATTTGCCGATTTTCGGTTTTCTAGACAATGTTGTTTTTGTTACCTTGGTATTTTTTACATTGTCCATCCATTTTTGATCAAGGTATAGGTGAAATGTTTTTGACGGATTCCTTTGTAGATTAAAGTCAATCTTAACAGTTCGCATCTAACGGATATTCTGGCCGTTTTGATTGGCTGAAAGGATGTTAAGCCAATGAATCAGGAGTAAGTTAGTAAGTTCCGCTCTGAATAAAGAAAAATATCTCTCGGTTGTTAACCAATCAGAATATAGAAATTTTGCACTGCTTGTTATAATAGCAATAAACGCTAAAGGACTCTGGTTGTTTTCTTGGCATAGGAAAACGCCCCAATGATTAACCGATTTGTTGCTTTATGGATTGATCGATTTGTTGTTTGACAAGGATTGAACAGTTTTGTTATTTTATGTTCTAAATTTATCAGCTGTAATTAATGTTTGGAGGCAGGTTTACAGGATTGTTTCTGGTTTGTAACAAACAAAACACAGAGGACAACCTCTTATCCACCAGCCAATGGGACGGGATAACATCAACTAATAAACCGAGAAAAAATTTTTGAAATGGAACTTACGAGTGAATATGGTACACATTTTCTGAAAAGGAATTCGGGGATTGCTGCCGGACTTTGGTAAAAACCGTTCTTTCGGCTACTACAACATTGACAGTGTAGCATGCGTCCCTTGCTTTGTTCACCACGAAAGAACACACTCATAGGAGGTAGGATACGAGAACAAGAACAACGATATATATAACATAGAACGTACGGATTACTTGTATCCTTCGATATTCGGTATAATTTCGCTACCATTGGGCTACAATATGTTGACTTGATGTTGTGTCTGGGGCTCAGGTGGCGTCCATTTTGAATAACCTTGAAATAACGCCACAGAGGGAAAAAAACCCTGTAAAGTACAACAAAAATAACTAAATATTTCCATAGGGCATCTGACGTCACTAACAAGCTTTGCATTAAATTTGAATATGTTTGCATACGATTTTATCGACCTGAGCGCTCTCAATTTAAAGGAAAATGACTGTAAATTCGCAAATTCGCGCTTTTGCATACAAAAACTTTGGTCATAAATCGCCAGCTACATACCTGTCAACACACTGTATGTAAAGCCCTACATGGCTGCTTTCATTTAGAATAATTTACAAAGGTCTTTCGAGACTCCAACAATGCCGCTTTTTGCGATTTTCAAAAGCGCGTTTCTAGTCTGCTTTAGTATGGAAAATGCAGTATTTTCACTGTTGAATGATGATAGCTTTTCAACCATATTGTTTAACACGTGGTTGGCAACCAAATGGAAACAAGGATAAGCAACTTTCGACGAACAATGACAGGTTCTTAACAGCAAAGGCAAATTTTAATTTCGAGAATACAATAAATTACAGCAAACAGCTTGAAAAATGTAATTTCTGAGGGATGAATGCAATATAAAAATGCATCTTTAGAATTTGGTAAAAGAAAGTTGACTGAATTTTATTGGATTAATACAAAGACATACCACCCTCGAAGATTGGCTTAGCGATCTTATCAACTCCTAAATCTAACAAGGTTTTTTGGCAGATACAAAGCTTAGTTTTTTTGGCAGGTACAAAGTTTAGTTTATTGACAGATATAAAGCTTAGTTTT
>JANRMR010189356.1:0-10104 GCA_025434825.1 Bergia sp. 'catenularis'
CCCAAACCCCCACTCTATCTGTTATTGGAACCCCCTTCTCACAGCTCCTGGTTAAGCCCCTGGTTGAACCCCCCTTCTCACAGCTCCTGGTTAAGCCCCTGGTTGAATCCCCCTTATCACAGCTCCTGGTTAAGCCCCTGGTTGAATCCCCCTTATCACAGCTCCTGGTTAAGCCCCTGGTCGAACCCATAACCTTTTGATTGCCAGTCAGATGCTCAATCCACTCAGCTACAGGAATTCACGAGGAACTGGATCCCTTAACTTGGTTCTAGTTAATAGTGCACACATAATTTACATAATATTTTTTTCTGAGGAAGCTTGAGACAACATTCAAGCAATTTATGTATCAATTTTATGTATAATTATATCAATTTCACGAAAATCTTCTTCCTATTTAAATCTTTTAACAATTTTTTTCAAACTGTATCTTCAAAGCACCAGTGTAACACTAAGATTTGCTTCCAGATCGACCTATTACATAAATGCAGTTAAAACTAACTATAAAAAATTCAACATAAGAGATTCCTTTTGCTGCTGCAGTTGTTTGGAACAATTTGGATAAAAACTTAAAACAACTCCCTCTGAAGTCATTCAATCCGAGTCTCATACAATCTTATACATAAAATAGATCAATATTAAATAACTTGGTCTCTTCACAGTATTCATCTGGTACTTCTCAATTCTATTATTTTTGTTAATATAATAATTTAAATTATTATATATTCTCTTCTTGAATGTGTGTATTGATTATGTTAACTTTGTTGGTTTTGTTTGTTTGTTCGTTTATTCTTGTCCATTACTTTATTGCCAACCTAATTTATTGTAAACGAAATTTGTAGTTACTCAGCTCGACTAGCTTTATAGTTATTCTGAGTAACCTTTGCCTAAGTCTGCTTCTTTTGATTAATTCTTTGTAAATGTAACATTCAAAATATGGTTAATAAAGTTCTCTTCTCAGAATTTAATATTACAGTATAACCAAAGCTGCACAATCCACAGATATAACCCTGACCAGTGTATCTGGCAGAAGTATTGCAGGACACACATATGATCGTAATGTATGTCCATGATTTTCTAATTTAAAAATATTGGTAATATATACTTGACACTGAAATTAACGTTGTTGCAAGATGATTTAATTTAAATGTCTCAGATGAAAAATGAATTACTGTCAAAAAGCACAAATTTGCAAAGACTAGTCATTTTCAAAGTCTACAGTCATGTAGATCTGTTACCTATTAATTGAGCACTGCCCCATATAAATGGCACAAACTGGAAATCATCTAGGCCCCAAACACCTTGGCTCCCAGCAGGCTCCAGCCGATAAATAGTTTGTAGACGTCGCATCAGCTCCAGATATCTGGTGAACCATCAAACAAAAGCTTTATTTACTATGTACTTACAGGAACAATAGAAAATATAAGTATATGCTTGATAAAGTAAACACAAAGAAAAACTTATTAAAATTTTCTAAAATATAAACTAAATATAATTTTAAAGGCAGATTTAAAGGAAGATTTAAAGTTTGAAGATTTTGTGTTCATCAGATTAGAAGCAGGAAAAGACAAGGCCAGTGAAGCAGGAAGGGGGGGGGGCACCGGCCCCCCCAATTCTCGGACCAAGAAATGATAAATTTTTTCTGCAACACACACTTGCTACTTGTCCCCCTGAGGAGCATGCCGCTGGGTTGGAATTCTTTGATTAGACTTGATGAATTGACTGGACACAAATTGAGGAATAATTATTGCAGAGTGAGTAAAAATAATTTTAAGTTACCAGTAAAGAAAAAAGTTACTTTTAAAATTATTGAGGAAAGAAATGCAGCTGCCATAATTATATGGTAATAGAACAAGCTGTAGTGTGGTATATAGTCGTGACAGATGTGCAAAATTGTCTGAAGAAAAATTTTATTTATGGTAAGAAAGTTTCATGGTGCCCAATTTAATCTTTTCAGAGTTGCATTAGAAATTGTCTTGGATGGGGCGATTCTCCCACTCCCCTGGTTAAGGTATGAATTAAGCAGATTTTTAAAACCCCTACCTTGCAAAAACTTTGACGACCAAAGCTGTGCAGTCACTGTCTAAAAATATTCTCAATTTGAATAGACAGCACAAGAAAGCTACAAAGTACATTTCATGACCTGCAATGCAACAAGGAATCATGGTATATTAAATCCAACATTAGGCTTAAACTTATTGTCATTAACTTATTTAATATTACTTGGTTAGAGCAATGTGTTCGGTAAATGTGCTTTTGTTTATCTCTATCCTTCTTTGTCATGTTTTGTTTAGTAAACAAACTGGTTCGGTCCTTTATTTGCTTAAACTCTACTTGACAAATTTCACCTGACTCCCATTGATATCGATTACATGACATTGTATTTTAATGTGTTTTAGACTGTCTCATGATGCCCTTGGGTAGGGATCTTTGACAAAGAATTCTGGCCCCAGGGTGGGGCGATTCATAAAAATTTTTGGCCAAAAATAAAAGGACTGTGGGTATGCCTAATACCCCCCCCCCCCTGCCCCACCATCTGACCTGATATTCGGTTAAGGCCCTTCCCAGTTTTTAAAATGTCTTTAAAACCACGCACTGAAGATTATAGGCGAAATAATCCAGTCTGAAGTCAAATGCAGAATACTTTAGTTTGATACAATACTTACCATAGATTTATTCCATATTTCGATGTTTACAATAAGTTTACAACAGTCATAAAGGAAGTCCTAAACTCTAAGAAACGAAACATGGACGAGACTTTGCATGCATGGTCCGTTATCACCATATGGAGTTAGTTTTTATTCTTGTACATTATTATTGAATTAGGAAAATAAGGGTTTGGGTCAGGAGTTTTCTTTCACGTCAATGGATGCAGTCTGCCATACCTTTATTACGCACGAGTGTTCTACAAAGGGGCATCGCTTCTATGCTTCAATGGAAGCGATTTCCGACGATTTTACAAAACGCGAAGAAAACGACACGTATTTCCAGCACTCATCTGTTCGCAACCAAATATCGCCAGCCAAAGAATCCAACTGAACGAATTTGTCACAGCCAATCATGCTGGCGGATAAACTACTACTCACGCGCATGCTTTAAATAGAAGAATGTTTGAAAGAATGAACGTGCTAGAAAAGTGAATAACACCGTAAAATTCCGAAAATAAGCCCCACAATCTCAGATACACAGATGCCCAAACCTACTATCAAAGGAGAGAGAATATAAAGATTAGCTGTTCGACAAACTTTGTGTCTTGAGACAGAAACAACACCAAGAAAATTGCCTTAAACATTTGCCAAAATTTCAAGCACTGTAATGGACGTTTCGGTTGGTTGACAAGATTATCCATTCATATAATATATTTTACTTATACTTTCTTAATACAAATTTTAAACCTACCAACACAGATTTCTTAACTTTACTTTCGAGCTTCAACGCAAACTTTGGCTTGATAACTTCGTGAAACGTCCTTTTTTACTATTTAGTTTATTTGTTCATTCTTGGAGGGACATTTCAGGTTTTCATAATCTTAAAATAGAAACAAATGTCAGCAAAGATCGGCTCCGTTTACAGAAAAAAAAAACATGTTTCGTACTGTCAGAAATAGTCCGACGAGCTTGCCTTCGTTATGTTTACGGAGTTTCAACCGTCATTTTGTCATAAAAAAACATACAAACTATTCTCACGTTCATTTTTAAAAAATTCAGACGCAACTGCTATCCACCTCAAAAAAAAAACCATATTGAAATGCAAATTTACCTCCAATAACATGTAAGCCCGCTGCGACAGTAAACCACACAAGCTGCTTTTAAAATATAAGAAGCACAGGAGATTGTTTTCGGAGATTTACGTTTGATGCACTGGAAGCGTCCCCATCGCAACCGTGTTTGAATTCGGTTGGGGGGATGCGATCTTGCGGGGTTAGAATTTAGACAAAGTATTGTATATATTATCGATAAGCACTAGCAAGACTCCAAAGCAAGAAAGGAATTTTCGTCAGCTCTGGTTGGAACTTTCTCTGTATATGGGCGCCATCGTTACTGATGCTCTATTTTTTTCAGTATAAAATTTATCGTATTTGTAGCAACTGTCTGATCCGGCCATCTATGTTACGTCTAAATTGACTAAATCTCTACAGCTGCTACTAAAACCAGAGTTTGAAGAGTCCTCGATAATTATCATGCTTGGCGGGCAGGGTTTCTGGAGTACCATGCTGCTTGCATTCCAACTACTGTCACTAATGCCAGCGGTATCGCAACCAGACGCAAGCGCAAGAACTTTTAAATTGTTCAAATTGTAAATTCCTGGGCACGAGAGAACAGCAGTGAAGTGAAGTGCCGATGTCTCATTTGGTTTCAATTGGAGTCGTCTGGACGTCTGGCCAACCCATATGAAAGGGGGAGAGGTTGGGGGATCCTGTTGCTCAGAATCCGTGCGGTAACTTGCTTCTGTCAGTTGTTCATCGGGTTTTGTGCTCGAGGCAGCGGCCGTTGACTCAGATGTGCTGAACATTAGAAGAACATCAATTCAGTTAAAGGGGCAGTTTCACATATAAAACAGCTGCTTCAAACCAAGTTCCTTTCATTCTTATTCAAGTTAAAGCAATTTAATAAGACAAAGAATATATTTAAACAAAAAAAATATCTTTTTCTCTCTCAACAAATTTTAATATTCACCAATTTCTTCTAAAGTCGTATATTCTTATTCTAAATATTTTTCGTTGGAAAAAATATTCATTTTCTTTGTTATCCACTGATCTGCCTAGATTAGTCTCAACTATTTGCAGGTCAGTGGAATATTAAACATCATATCTTTAACTGAAATAAAGTGAACTTGAATTTGAACAAACGGAAATCGTCAAAAACCAATGCAATTTGGGTCTAACTCACATCAATTAAAGGGCTCCCCGGTTCAAAAACACTCTAGTCAGACAAAATGCAAAGTGCAAGTCGAAATTGGTAAGTAGCGAAAATTCTGAGGGTTTATATACAAGAATATTCGTATTCAAATCTATAGCTATAATCAGTTTCAATCGTCCGGCTCTTGCGTGCTAAGAACGCCTGACTGATTATATGGCCCCATCCCAGAAAACCGCGCGCGCACAAAATGGCCTCAAAATGGCCGCCATTTTAAATTTCAGTCGTTGGTTTTAAAGCAGTTCTAAGTGCTATCAAAACTTATCTTTGAACAAATTTATCAGCTAAAGTTGCGCATGCGCTAAAAAAACTTCTTTGCCGAAGGTAACAAGCAGAACTTGAATGTTTAATATTTCATTTTACGAAATCTGCAACTCCAGCAAAACGACAAAACAACAGCGATCGTTACTAATCTCGCACAGTGTTCTGGGATGGTGCCTTTTGGGTAGACCTAAAAGCACGCGCTGATTGGCTAGCTCTAAGCACGTGATAAATGCCCGATCACCTGGCAAAATTAAGCCATGAATGTCATACAAGGAGCCCTGGTAACACGACCACCGAAGGGCCATAACATTATTGGGATGGTGGTTTTAACGGAGAAGGGTTGAATGTTGTATACAATATTCGCATCTTAGAGTAGAGGCCTTTGAAGGTGTTTGGCTATCATATCGAGAAACACCCCCTGCAAGAGTCCTCTTTATGTTAAAGAAACACAAACAAAGAAAGCCATGTTACAAACCTGGGGACAAGTTCAACAAAGACATTGACTTCGCTCTTACAGCAGTTGCACAAAACGAGTTCCACGGGAATACTGCACAACCTGCAAAATGAAGAACATTCACCCTTTCACCAAGTTCTTCGATATCTATGTTCTCCTTACAATATCAACACATAAGTTGATTGATTGTGAGAATAAAGTAACTGATCAGCCAATCTAAACTCTTAGATATTACATGAAATTCTCCTAAACTGTTTAAAGAAAATGATGGAGACACACAATGAGAATTAAGCAACACATCATTACTTTTGTGAGTGAGTGTTAACAGTCCATAGCAATGAATTTATGACTGATTCTCTGCTCTCCTTTTAACTTCTTTAATCACTTCCCCTCCTTGGTCGTGCGGTTTGCTTTACTGTCTTAAAATTCAAAGACATGGTCTTAGTTACTTTCCCTCCTTGGTCGTGCGGTTTGCTTTACTGTCTTGAAATTCAAAGACATAGTCTTAGTTACTTTCCCTCCTTGGTCGTGCGGTTTGCTTTACTGTCTTAAAATTCAAAGACATGGTCTTAGTTACTTTCCCTCCTTGGTCGTGCGGTTTGCTTTACTGTCTTAAAATTCAAAGACATGGCCTTAGTTACTTTCCTTCCTTGGTCGTGTGATTTGCTTTTCTGTCTCAAAATTCCAAGACATTACGAAACTATTCCCACACTTTTCTACTCACGAAATCCAAATCCAGTTCTATTTTAAGACTTTATGTTTTCTACTATGCTTTCCAGTCTCAAAAATACAACGATATTCCCGGAGTACACTCGTAGTGTTGCCCTTTCACAGATATTTTGAACCATGTTTCAAAAATACTTTCGGAGTACCTGTTTCTTTCAGAGTTTTCAGAACCTAACTTAAGTTTCCTAGGCTTTCGAGAGTATTCCAGGATCTCCCAAAGGCTGCTGAGCCCACCAACTACATATAAAATATGGAGTTTTGACTATGGACTCCACAAGTCAGTTCTACAGAGGATTCCCAACTTTTCCCAGTCGAATACTAACCTAGCTTTCCGGAAGTCATTGGCACGAAGGGTCATATGACGAAGAAAGTACTTCACTAGTAATTCTCTGCTGTCCACTGTGCTGCTGGTCAGCTGTACCTGGGGACTGGGCACAGCATCGGCCACAGTATTGGGCAACTGAAGAGGACAGAAATCAAATTTCAACCTTATTAAGGTTCACGGAACGTGTTGATGATGTCGAAAGATTCTCAATGGCTGGATAACCAGTTATAACCGTCTGGACGCAAATGAATGGGTGATCACAATAAGGAACGATAGGGTTGCTACAAAACACCAATGACGGCAAATGATGGTTAAATTTTGAAATTTTTCTGGATGGCAAATAGTAGTACAATATGACAAGCGATATTGAATGACACGTGAAAGTAAACAATAGCAACTGATAGCGAATAATAACAAGTGATACTGAATGATCGTAAATGATTGTGAATGAACTGAAAATGACAATGAACACAACAAGTGGTAAGAAATGATGACAAGTGATATTAAACTATGACAGTTGATAGTGAATAATGACAAGTGATAAAGAACGACGACAAGTTATAAAAAAAGATAACAAGTGATAATTAATGATAGCAAAAGATAGTGAACGATCACATGTAAGAGAGTGAACAATGACAAATGAAATAGGCAAGTGAAGCGTTGTGAATGATGACAAAAAATAGCATATGATGGCAGGTGAGAATAAATCAAGGCAAGATATAAGAAGTTTGGGAAAGTGAGACTGAGAAATGACAAGTGATAATGAAAGGTAGCAAGTTATAGTGAACGAGAAGTTAAAATGAATGAGAAGTGAGAATGAATGACAGCAAGTTGTAGTGAATGACAGCAAGTGAAAGTAAATAACGAGAAGCGATAAAGAACGATACCAAGATATAGTAAATGATGCCTTTTGAAAATGGATAAATAAACGAGGTGGACGTACCACAACAGGGGTTGGTGCATACAGAGACTCCGCTAATGTTGTCAAAGCCACGTGACTCTGGCCCAAAATTGTCCTATTGGTAAACGTCTCATCAAGATACGATGACTGGGCAACAAAAGAACATTAACTGTGTTACAACAATGCCTGCATTGCCTGCTTAACGTAAAACTCTATCAAAAGGCCCTCTCCACCCCCTAACAAGCCCCTACTCCATCCAGGGGGGCCCAAAACTAAATGAACCCCAGGGTCTTATGAGCCAATTAGCTCGGGGAAGGATTTAGTTTTTTTAGCCAATAAGCCGATGTGAATTTTCTCATCCCAGTTCCTTGTCGAGTGAACGCGGTAAAATCTAGCCGAGCAACGCCTTTTAGCCTCACTCATACTGGCAACGTTTTCAACTTTCTGATTTGCTCAGAAAACCTTTGGATCTACAAATCTACAACTCAAAGACAAAATTTCAACTCAATTGCTCCGACCGCTTTGGAGATACGGATCTTTGAAATTTACCTATTTCTGGCTTTTCCCGCAGGTTAAAAAGGTCATGAAAAACCACTCAAAATGTACAATAGTAATATACCGTCTATCAGAGCCGTTGGAGAGGGGGGGGGGGGGGGTAATACTACTCACAATCCTTGGCATCTTCTACCGCTATTCTCTCCTCCTTGTTATAACAGAGGTATACATACTCATTTTTTTAATAAGAAAATTAAATTTTTTGGGCAGAGGCTGAACATTCTTAGTCTTTTTAGGACTTCAGCCTCGAATTTTCTTAAAATGTTCTTGAAATTTTTATGGAAAATCTTGTGTCTGTATACATCCAAAGGCTAATCCCAACATCTAACTCAGTTTATGTATGTACCCAAATGCGTTTTTATTACTGTTCACCAAAATTAAATGTGAGGTTGCAGCGCTCTCCCACGATATTTAGAAGCGGTTCTCCATTCCAGTTGCAAAATTTATAGAAACAAACTTTCCTTCTCAGTATCAGCTTGGGGTACGTTCTTAGAAGTGTTTTTAAATTTTGGCAGTTTTCAACCTCAATGTCTTATATACAGAGGATATTACATGGCCGCGCGGAGATACGATTTTTATCTTCGAGTATTGAAATATCTCGCGCGAGTGAGCGAAGCGAATGAGTTCGAGATATTTTCAATACGAGTAGATTGAAATCGTATCTCCAAACGGCCATGTAATATCCTCTATATATAAGAAGTTGAGCTTGAAAACTGCCAAAATTTAAGAACACTTCTAAGAACGTACCCCAAGCTGATACTAAGAAGGAAAAGCCACATGTGAAACACGTGTCAAAATATGATATTTCAGTATTTCAGTAATTTATGGCTTGGTGAATAACAAAAAAAGTTATTTAAAAATGAGTGTAACGACAAAAACACATCACACTCACCTCCCAGAACACAATCAGGGCCATATCCAACCCGCATGTGTTTGAGTTTAACACTGCCTCGCCCTTCTCATTCTCCGTAAGGCTAGAAACTTCACGGACTTCTCGCCATGCACTGGACCGGAATAGAAAATCTACAGCAGGAGTTGCGGCCGCGTCAATCTTGAATATAAAGAACATGGGTGAGCGAACGAGTTGTTTCAAGACATTCAGCAAAACCACCTAAATTATGACACCTATGGCTAAAATTGCGATTTTAGGCACCAACCAATAAATTTATAGGAAACTATCCTATCTTAAATAATTCTTGCACAAAGTGTCATTTTCAAGATTTCCTTTGATATTGCCAAGCATACATGTTGAGGTAGGCATGAGGTTAGCACCAGACCCATTAACTGTCACATTGTGAACTGCTGTATTACTAGAACTATATAAAGAAGTGACTACGTTTTTTCAACAGAGTTTGTCCTTTTTTCAGGAACTGAATTCAAGGATTTTCAAAGACTTTAACGAACTACATTCTACTACTAAATTCTCATATGTGAGTTCTTGCAAAAGCTATTACGCACTTCTCAATTACACACTCCAGTGACCATAAACAACACCAAGTCGAGGCCAAGTTCTAAATTCTAGAAGTTGGCCTCGACTTGACGTTACTGTTTATGTGCATTGAAGTATCAGTTAGGAAACGGTTTTTGCAAATTTTGAAATTATTTTTTTCAAACCTTTGATCGTTGCTACGTTGGAGCATAAAACAGTTTATTACATTGACTGTAACTACTAATGATCTCAACTTTTCATTCTAGAGACCAATGTCGATCTTCTCGGTGTCAAACGCAGTTTAATAGGTTCACGAACATCTCCCATTGCCTTTTTAAAGACTTCAAATACAAACATGTTCTGTAACGTACCTGTTTCTCCGAGAGACAAACATGGCTAAACTGCAACGTAGAATCCCCGCTGGTATTAGAGCCTGCAAAACAAGATTGAATACACACTGAACAAGATTGAATACACACTGAACAAGATTGAATACACACTGAACAAGATTGAATACACACTGAACAAGATTGAATA
>JANRMR010189367.1:0-10829 GCA_025434825.1 Bergia sp. 'catenularis'
ACACTTCACAGCTCTTGTTGTTGTACTGTTAAGAAAATCCAGTTATTTCTGAAGCATTTTCTTTTCAATTATCCAAGGTTGCAGCATAATTGACAAACATAAGCATACGAAAACACCCGAGCTGGTAGTCTACCCTGACGCTTACTCCTTTTCACAGCTTTGATACTTAGCAGGAACACATTCAAATAATAATCTAAAAAAAAACTCGGTGACTATATTCGATATAGAGACGTAAGTTTGTTACAGTATTTTATGCATTTTTTTATTTCTCAGTTGTAAAATGTATGGTTGTATTCCCGAGCTCCTGGGCTCCTATAATTGAAACATTTAACTTTTAACCTTCGATTAAATGTAGTAACTTTTCGTGAGTCGAAATACTGTATCCACTAAAATAAATTATCACAGCATGCTTTTAACTGACAAAACGACACAAATTGACAACAATTTATCAAACTAAATGCTTTGTGTTCTTACCGCCATCCTTTATCGCATTGTCATAATATTTCACTCAATATAATCCTTAAATATAAATCGTTATTTTGAATTTATAATCGTTCAGCCGGGACGCTTTACCTGAGACCTGAGGGAACTCAGGGATTCATTGTAAATGACGAAGATGGAGACTTCACATGGATCAGGACCATCAGTAAGAAATATTACTGTGGAGTTACCAAAGCAGATATACCTGAACTCCAGCAATCCCTGCACCGAAGCAAGACCATCAGGGAATACGGGTTATGGGAACACAAGTGTGATCCAGAATACAAGTGCCAAAAGACCGAAATAATGGGTGATCATATTCACTTCATTATTGGTACCGATACCGATGTGTGGCAAATTGCCTTTTACCATCTTTTGAAAAAAATTGATGGTAAAGCCTCAGTCCAGAAGGTCAAGCGTTTACCCTCCATCCTAAACTACCTGAGTCAACCCCCCATGGAAGAAGTCCATATGCGTTTTGGTGTAGGGTTCGACAGAATCAGGGAACTCTGTTCAACTGACCAAATGGATTCTTATATCAAAGCAAGAGATCGTGCAAGACCCAAGGTAACTTTATCAGACCTGAACTACCTGCAAGAACTGATAACCGAAAATGACATTGTAGACGCACAGGAACTTTTACAGATGTTCCAGAGCAATGAAGTTTTCAGGGGGGTGTATGCAAAGGGAAATTACAAGCAGCTAGTAAGTAAGGCGTTTGAGATTGTAAAGAACGAATTTCGTTACTTTAATTTGCAAGAGTGTTCCAGCCATTTCCAAGATGATAATACTAAGTATCACAGTATTAACAGGTCCACATGTATCGTGTTCGAGTTTTGTAAGAATAACGGTATCATTCTCAAGGATTTCGTTGCTAACATGGTACGTGTTTTCGACAAATCCTTGCCGAAAATGAATGGCGTTATCTTACAAGGAGAGCCATGTTCAGGAAAATCCTACATTGTAAGATCCCTGCAGAAACTTGCCAAGTTCACTGCGGAAATCTCTGACACCGGATCTTCCTTCATGTGGCAATCAGTATCAGGAACTAGACTTGTACTTATTGAGGAACCTAGTTTCACACCCACAGCTGTGGAAAAGTTAAAGGTTATTGGGGAGGGTCACAAGACTCAGGTACAAGTTAAGGGAAGTAGTGACCACTGGGTTGAGCGCGTACCGGTGTACATTACAACAAATGAACCGGTGACTAAGTACGCCTCAAGTGCCGACGAGGCAATCAGGGCCAGGTTTTTTACTTATGAAAACCTGAAGGCACTACCTAAGAAGTTGTTTGGTGTCAAACAACTGAACCCCTTGGTCTGGGACTTTATGGTAAAAAAGTTAGAAATTCAGTTGGTTAAGGAAGTCTCAGATGATGATGATGATTGTCCATCATTTACACAGCTAATTAATAAGAAGTTACAGTCAGAGTCAGACATGTCAGAAACATTACCAGTTATTGAGGAAGAATTAGCTAGACAAGAGTCAGTAGATCAGGAAACTCTAGACGCAATAAACACATTGTGTGAGTTAAACGAGAATGTAGTAGAAGAAAGTCAGTACACGGAGTCTGTCTTTGACAACATGACCTCTCAGGAAGTACAGGATTTGCTAACACAAAACCAGGTGGTTGTACAAGCTGATGTACATCGTGATCCTGAACCTGAGATCCCTGAAAGCATTGCAGAACTGGTCAGCGGTACCAAAACACCTGATAAAGTTAATAAAAGCGGACCTAGACTCTACATTCCGCACAAAGAGATAAAGTGTAATAAGTATGGAAGCCCACTCTATACCCCAAGTGAACCTGATCTCTCCAGTGAAAAAACAAACACTGGAGGAACTGGACCAACTGGCTCAGGAACTGTGCTCTCCTGGAAAAACTGTGACGGGTATGAAACAGACACAAGTGAGGAAGAGTCCGATACTGAGTCCCTCTCGGGTAAATCAGCCATTATACCCGACAGTCCAGCGAGAGGAACGCCAAGCTTGTCCTCGACTCAGTCGTCTCAAAAGTCAATTACCAGCTATCAAGTGCCCAGCAAGAAAAAAGCTGAAAGTCCTGAAAAGACCTCAGTACGCAACTCAAAACATCAGGAAAACTTGGAGTTACAACCCCATCTATCTCCCAAAGGAAGAAAACGTGTTCGATCTCCGACCCCTGAGCGACCTGACTCCCCTGACAGACGAAGAGATCAAAAGTGCGGACAACCTCCAGAGTCTAAACTATGCCGACTTGGTGAAGGATCTACTGGGACCTGTGACCTACAACCATCTGGGGACCGTGTTAGCAGTCTTGAGAAAAGACTGGAGCGAATTGAAACCTTGCTCCAAAGCCTTTTTATAGGAAGAATGCTCGATAAGCATTTGAAGGGTAGTAAGTGCTGTCTTCATGGTGAAGGGGGTAATTGTATCCATGGTGATACTAATCTAACTGGGGAAGTCAGTACATGTTGTCTTGACCTTCATGAGTATTGTAAGGCTGTCCACAACGAGTGGAAAAATGTTGATTATATTGTAGTTAAAGAAGAACATGTCTATAACTTTTAGACCTTGAACATTGAACATTCAGTAATTCAATAGTATCAGTAGTCAGTAAACAACAACCATGTAACCAAGTGAAAGACTTTTATTAAAAGCATCATTTTGAACCAAACTGTTGTAATACTTGATGAACAGTTCTTCCTGAGGGAAATCTTCTGGTTTCTTAATGACACCTTGCATAAACTCCCTGTAAATAACAGGATTCTACTGATGCCTGAACTATGGATGAGTGCACTAATTTAATTTATGCTGACATAATTATGACCATATATGGAAACAACCAATCACATTTGAGATGATGTCATCATCAGCCAATCAGGTATCAGTACTAGCCTATATAATGAGTGACTTTGCATCTCATTAATCAGTTGTCACAAGATGGCGACGTGTCAAGAGCTCTCCCAACACTCAGTGTTCAAGAATTTTTGCAAAGTTTATCTCGATGAAGATGAAAAACAGTATATTGACTGTGATGGTAACGTCATTCAGGACAAACGTGTTGTTACGTTTGTGGATGGGACTCAGGGGTTTGTCATCAATGATGATGATGGTGATTTTACCTGGGTCAAGACCATCAGTAAAAAGTATTACTGTGGTGTCACCAAAGCTAGTGTCCAGCAACTCCAGGAATCCCTGCACCGTAGTAAAGCGATCAGGGAATATGGTCTTTGGCAGCACAACTGTGATGAAAATTACAAGTGCCAAAAGACTGAGATTGTGGGTGACCACATTCACTTTGTCATCGGTACTGATACTGATGTTTGGCAGATTGCATTCTACCATTTACTGAAGAAGATTGATGGCAAGGCATCAGTTCAGAAGGTAAAACGCCTCCCAAGCATTATGATTAACCTTTCCCAACCACCCCGTCAGGAAATCTACCTCAGGTTTGGTCAGGGGTTCGAGAGAATCAAGGAACTGGTATCAACTGACCAGATGGACAGTTACATCAAGCAAAGAGACAGACAGAAACAGAAGGTGACACTTGGAGACCTGAACTACCTGCAAGAACTGATTACTGAGAACAACATTGTCGATGCTCAGGAACTGTTACAAAAGTATCAGAGTAATGAAACCTTCAGGGCTGTGTACGCTAAGGGTAATTACAAGCAACTTGTAAGTAAGGCATTTGAAATTGTTAAGAATGAGTTCAGGTACTTTAACCTAGAGCAGTGTTCCAGCCATTTTCAGGATGATTCTGTGAAATATCACAGTATTAACAGATATGCATGTATTGTGTTTGAATTCTGTAAAAATAATGGCATTATCCTGAAGGACTTTGTTACAAACATGGTATGTGTTTTTGACAAGTCACTTCCGAAGATGAATGGTGTTATTTTTCAGGGAGAACCCTGTTCAGGGAAATCGTACATTATCAGGTCTCTGCAGAAACTCGCAAAGTTCACTGCTGAGATATCTGATACTGGTTCGAGTTTCATGTGGCAGAGTGTCTCTGGTACCCGTATGGTACTGATAAAAGAACCTTCATTTACTCCAACTGCTGTAGAAAAACTGAAGGTTATTGGGGAGGGTCACAAGACCCAGGTTCAGGTGAAAGGGAGTTCGGATCACTGGGTTGAAAGGGTTCCCGTCTATATTACTAGCAACGAACCTGTAACCAAGTATGCAAGTAGTGCAGATGAGGCAATCAGGGCCAGGTTTTTTGTGTATGAAAACCTGAAAGCACTACCCAAGAAGTTGTTTGGTGTTAAACAACTGAATCCCCTGGTGTGGGATTTTATGGTTAAGAAGTTAAATATTCAACTTGTTAAGGAAATCAGTGATGATGAGGAGTAGTATCCCTCATTCACACAACTGATCAATAACAAATTAGTACACTTCCAGTACTGGATGAGGAAGGTTTTGTTCGTGAAGATTCTATAGATCAGGAAACAGCTGCAACTATAGATACTCTTTGTGAGTTAAACAACCAGATGATAGATGAGTCTCAGTATACAGAGGGTATTTTTGACGAGATGACTAGTCAGGAAGTTCAGGATTTAATTACACAACCCCAGGTGGTGACAGCCGATGTACATCGTGATCCTGAACCTGAGATCCCTGAATCCATACTTGATATTGTCAGCGTTCCAAAGAAAACACCTGAGCAAGTTAATAAAACTGGTCCCAGATTGTACGTTGCTCTCAAGGAGATTACCAGAAACAAGTATGGAAGTCCCATCTACAGAGGTAGTGGATTTAGTGTCACCAGTGAAAAAGCAGACACTGGATCAACTGGACAAGTATGTTCAGGAAATGTACTTGCCTATCAAGATGCTGACGGGTACGAAACAGAATCAGAAGAGGAGTCCGATACCGAGAGTCTGTCAGGAGAACCCACAATCATACCAGACTCCCCAGTCAAAGGAACCCAAAGTATTATCTCGACTTGCGAGACAACGGAGAGCCTTACCAGCTATCAAGTGCCCCGCAAAAAAGAAACTGAAGGTACTGAAAAGACCACAACACCAGACCCAGAACATCAGGAAAACCTGGACGTACAATCCAATCTTCAAACCCCAGGAAGAAAACGTGTTCGACCTAAATCCCCTGAAAGACCTGCAGAACCTGAGCGACGAGGAAATAAAGTCAGCCGACAATCTCCAGAGCCCCAACTACTCAGACATGGTGAAGGACCTGATCGGTCCAGCAACCTGGAACCACCTGGGGACCGTATTGGCTCTCTTGAGGAAAGATTGGCAAGAATTGAAACCTTGCTCCAAAGCTTTCTTGATAGGCAGAATGTTAGATAAACACCTGAATGGTAGTAAGTGTTGTTTGCATGCTGAGGGGGGTAATTGTATCCATGGAGATACTAACTTAACTGGGGAAGTCAGTACATGTTGTCTTGATATGCATGAGTATTGTAGAGTTGTCCACAATAAGTGGAAGAATACTGACTATATAGTGGTTCAGGAGAATCAGGTTTACCACTTCTGAACAAGAACATTGAATATTTAAGTTAAAAAAGTCAGTAATTCAGTAGTCAATAAACAACAACCATGTAACCAACTGATAATGATTTATTAAAAGCATCATTTTGAACCAAACTGTTGTAGTACTTGATGAACAGTTCTTCCTGAAGGAAATCTTGTGGTTTCTGAATTACCTGATGCATGAATTCCCTGTAAATTACTGGTCCAATTCTATATTCCCTTTTAGTCCACTGAAATGGGATGGGTTCAACCTTAACTAATGATCTATCTTTATTCCTGAGTATACGTCCATCTGCTCCTCTCTTGAATCTAGTTTAACTTACTCTGGGATCATCTAAAAAGCCCACATACTAGTAATTGTAGTTTTTCCATCAAATGCCTGACTATACTGAAGAGGCCAAATTCTAATTGGTGACAAACTTCCTGGTAATGGCCAGGGTAATCTAAGATACACTTGTAATACCAGATGCAATCTGTAAACCATTTTGATTTTCAACTTCTGGTCTTCTGTTAAACTTACAGGAACTACAATATCATCAGGACCCACATAAGTCCTATAGGTATAAACACTAACGTTGCCTTCAATATTGAGTACTTTCCAACCTTCTTTGTCATTATCGTTGGGATCAGGTTCAGGTTCGTCATTAGGCATTGCATGTTCATCAGGAATAAATCCTTTTTGGTAACAAGGACTATCAGAATATTTTTCCCTGAGAGTTTGACATGGCCAAGACCTTCGTAAACTATCAGCCTGATTATTAGCTGTAACTTCCATATTCCTGACTTCCTGATCTGACCAATTACCTGGTTCATATATACCATCATTCCAGGTTAAACCATACTTTCTTCTAAGTGGTTGCATTTTACCTAAAGTATCCCAATTACTATGGTAAGAATTATACCATTTATAAAAATCCTGACAATGCCTCAGTATTTCATGTTCAGTTGCAACACTATACAACGCTTTATCTTTTGTCCAGTAAGTACCATCAGGTAACCAGCAAAACCTGAAAGGCATGATTCTAGGACCTCTAGGTACATAACCTGCAGTTCTAGTCATTGTGGGTGCATTCCAACTCCTGATAATATCATCATCCATGAAATATTCATAAACGTCGATAGTAGTTTTAATGTAATTAATAATAAACTGAACCTTGTGAACTGGAAACTTAGTTTTTAAAAGACCTGGATCTACATACGGATCAACTGCCGTGGTTTTTACTCTACAATGCCATTGCTGTTTCTTCTTATTCCATACTGGTCTTACATCTATTGTACCTTGGATTTCTGCCCAGGAATTTCTTTCTTTAGTACAATCAGGATGATAGTATCTATCGCCTCCCAACCAAGGTCCATACAACTCAACAATTCTATCTCTTTCCCTGATAGTTCCGAAATCTACATTTCTATAATCATACTTATAAGGGTCAGTATCAATAGGTGGTCCCTTACATTTACTTGTCCAGTTTTCCAATTTTTTAAAAGATTTCTTCCAGTTTTGATAACCATGATGCGGTCTTAACTGAGTCAGTAATAATATACTCCTGAGAGAAGCAATTAAAATAGCAACATTATCTCTATTTACCTTATTATTACAGTCCAGAGTATACAGTTTCTCAGGCTCAAAATTGGTCATAACATTAACAGTATCATCAAGTTCATCTTCTATAGCATTAACTCCTTCATCAGGTGGAACAGTTTCAAACAGTTTTTCCAGTTGTACTGGAGTAAGTTTCCTATCTATTTTCTTTACCTTAGACTTTCTTGGTACTATAGGATCAGGATCAGGTCTAAATGGTGGTGTCTCTTCAGGTGGACGTTCCTCAGGTTTCAGTGGACTTAGTGAAAATTTGCTGGAGGGAAACTCAAATGAAGACCATTATGACCACTCCAGAATCCCACATATCCTGTACTTTTATCACGGTTGATCTGCAGGTCAGGTGCCAATCTTGTCATGGTCTGCTTAGTAAGGGTGATACCAATCTGGACATCCCCAATTGCACTGTAATTCATCAAATTACCTGCATAGTCGAACCTTGGCATAATCCTGAACATAAGGGGTGGTGGTTTCCTGGACCACATCAACCTTCCACTCTTCATGTGTCGAGACCAGTGGGCGTGGTTGTTATTTTCATCAGTACTGTGAGATCCCTGATATGTATCAGTAGGTGCAAGGAAGTTGTACACCTTTCCACCAGTACCTTTAACCCTGATGTATGGGGACTTCCATGATAAGTTGTTATCAGGTCTTGAGGTTGGATTGTCGAACCATGGAATATCTTCATCACTGGGATTCCAGAGCATATCATTGATAGGGATAGGCTTATTACCAACAAGTACCTGACGCATGTTGGTAGGGATGATGGGCATTGCTGGGGAGTTGGTCTGGATCTTGAACTTGTAAGTCTCGTGTAACTTGATGGGTTCAGGTAAGTTGGTCCACAATAACTGATAGTTATACTTCTTCTACATCCTGACGGGACACATTGGCTTCCCAGTTCCATTCCCAGATCGGTAAGGTACCTTCAGCTCGTGTATGGCTCTCTGCATTTCTCCAGTTGTCAAATAGTCCTGGGAATGCCAGATCCTTGGGTTGGTTCATGGGTTCAAGTTTTCTTTCAATGTCAAACACCATCAGGATCTCAGGACCATGTCCAACATTCTCAGTCTTCTGTTCGATCTGACCACCGAGGGTTGTCTGTGTTGTAAACTGCATCTCGTGAAACCTGAACTTGCACCACACTTCATCTATCTGTATATTGGCAGCATCATTGAACCATCCTCTTCTTTCCACTTCAGTCATAGACTGTGCAAATTTGTCAGCAAAATCTAGATAGTGCCATTCAGATTGCTGACTACTGCCGTTATTAAGTCCAACTTCCCTGATGTGCTTGGGGGTCTGACTGTCGATATAGAAGTTCCTGAAGATCTTGCTAAACTCTTTGGTAATCGTAGAAGATCCAAGATCTTACCCACTTTCACCATCATCGTTGGTAGGTCCCTCAGCTGCGAAATTCCAATCACCAGCATCCATGTTATTATTGCCATTATCATCACCACTTTTGGCGCCTTCATAAGGTTTTTTAGCCGGTGTACTAGGCCCTGGTTTGTCTCCATCTCCTCCTGAAGGTGCTGGGGGGTCCTTTCGTTTGTCTCCTGCCTTATCCCCCATATTTCCTTTAACCAACGTTCCTCTTGATTATCCATTTGCTATTGAACATTTTCAACTCTGGTACTTGATTTATTTACTACATCAGGCATCCTTTCATCCTTTTCCTTTTGCTGTCCCCCTGACCCCCCTCAGGTCTCAGGTCTCAGGGGTTGCGGGTAGCGTAGCTAGTCACGTAGTTCACGGTACTTTGTGCCATCCACTTTCTGCTACGAGAAAACCTTTCTCTATTTATCACTTTAGGTTTTCGAGTATGTACCGAGACATTAAGATGCCAGTGTGTCAGTCCAAAAAGTAGGAATCCTTCCGAAGAACAAAGAGGGAGAAGAGGATCAAGTCTTGGCAACCCAGTTACGAGAAAAAAAAACAGAAATATTTTAAGGAGGCTGACCTACGAAAGGAACACAAGGGTGGCAAAAATCCAAAAAAAGTTTAATAAACACGCAATAAAGACCTGTTTAAAAAAACGACAAAGATTTAAGACTAGTGAGTCAAAGTTAAAAAATCAAGCGAGGAAATAAAAAATGGCAATCAACTTCAACAGTAACGCTGGGAAACGTTGCGCTGCAAAACACTACAATTTTCAAACTCAAGCTCCCAAAATCCCAATAATGAAGACTGTGAATCCATTGAAATACCACCCACAGAAGTCCATGACAATAAAAGAACACTCATCGATGTTTCCCACACAACATGCGAAAGGATTAGAAGATATCAGGCTGAACAAGAATGATGACGAAGCTACCGGAGCCGGCAAATGAATACATAGAGTCAGGAGGTCACAATTTTCAAATTTAACACTTGTTATTATCAAATATATTTTGAGCTTGTCAAGGCCTCCTACTGTCAAGATCCAGAGTCTAGAAATGGATAGACTGGTTGAGCGCTGAACGTGAAATTACTCTTCGATACAGGCCCAAGAGAAGATACAGATTGACACTGATGACCACCACAGCACAAGGCTGTACAACATGCTGGTGACATCAAGTGCTAAGACAACAAAGCTCATAACTGTGCACTGTAAGAAACAGTCTCCCAACTGCCCTGCATTACCAATTCCACTTCTAACACATGGACCTTATACGGACGTTCTTGGATCAATCCTTATCTAAACTTCGATCAAGATTTCCTCCACAAGCTTACACTTGCTACAAAGGTTTCTCTATCATGCTATCAACTACGCTAAACAACACAGCAACCTGGAATACAGATGCACAAGTCTTTACAGACATCTACTCATTAGATTTCTCGCTCCCTGTTAGCCGCAGTGCTGACAATTGTTGTATTTTTGTTCTTGTGAAAGATCAACTCTTTGTCCAAAAAATATTTGAGAAGCCTGATGGGGATTGGACGAAAATCAAATCTGATAATTCTAACAATCTTTCTTTATGAAGCAACTTTTTTTCTACACATTCTACAGAATTTGTTCTGCAATATTTAAAATGGAACAGAATATTACAACAAAAATGCACACATTTTAGGAATCCTGTGGATCCTCAGTTACTACTTGTGCTTAGTACTGAACAAGAAAATTTCTTGTCTTTCGTATAAACCAAATATACACACTGATTATCACGTTAGATATGATTTGCAATATACTTGCATGACCACAATGCACTGAGCTCAAAAACAACTCGATGTAGTATGGCCAAATTTATCTAAAATTAAATTTAAATCTATTTTATAATGTATCAAAATCT
>JANRMR010189378.1:0-15969 GCA_025434825.1 Bergia sp. 'catenularis'
AAAAGGGTATATGATTGCATAGCCAGTATAGCTTAATCAATACATTGATATTTGCATAGTGCCCACTTCAACACTACTGTCTATATAATAAAAGGGTATATGATTGCATAGTACAGCTTAATCAATACATTGATATTTGCATAGTGCCCACTTCAACACTACTGTCTATATAATAAAAGGGTATATGATTGCATAGTACAGCTTAATCAATACATTGATATTTGCATAGTGCCTCATTTTAGTTAGAATTCCCACACTTCGGGAAATCTTCTTCGAGATCTCCCGAATGTGTGATTTCCATGATAGTTTTGAATCAATAAGAACTCCCAAATATTTAATGTACTCTTTATGTTCTAGGATTTTTTGGTTAACGGTTAGATTAATTGAAGGTACTTTTTGCTGTGGTGGATGAAAGATTACGTAATTAGATTTTTCAACATTTAACAAGGTAAACTGTTGGTTCAGTACAATATGAAAGGTAGATTGGATCTGGTGTTTACACTCACCTTTAAGATGGGTTCCATGTACGGCCGAATAAGCCGCGGAGCATTGGAGACCAAGTGGCCCAGCATGCGAGCACTCTGCTCTTTGTTTCGTCCAACTCCACTGTATTCAAGCTCAGTCAGAATCTGACAAAAAACAGTTCAGTCAGGACAGCTATTATTGCACTGGACTAACTAGTACTATAATAAATCATCATAATGGGTTTCACTACTCATCATCTGTTATTTTAATAGGCAAAATTTAAACAATTATGTCACAAAGATTCGCATATTGCACTAACTTCGCACACAAGATCAGTAAGAAAGTAAACACGACACCTGAATGAGGGTTTTCCTGAGAGAGGGTAGAATGTAGGCTGGGTTTAGGCTGCTCAGCCTTCCAATGGTCGATATAGCCAACTCACGGATTTCAAACTCCTGAAAGGTTAAAACAAGATGGACATAAACAGAAACCACATTCAGAAATTTAATCAATGAAAAAATCCAACGGGAATCATACACATTTCCTCAGTCTATGACCTTACATGACCGAACCATCTGAAAATATCGAGAAGCTTAATGGTTTGAAACTACTTGCCATGAATTGATGTATTTTACGTTGTTTACACACACAGTTGACTCTCGAGATCTTGAACCCTAGATAACTTTAATACTAACTCAAAATAAATTTCTTCTACTTTAACGAGGACTTTCACGGATACAATACACGTTCCAAACAAAATATCCCTCAATCAACTAGAACGCTAAAAGATGGGAGCGTTTGACCACTATTAATGCTGCAACAGATGCATTGGAACAGTTTGGATCTGTTGCTATGCGAAACCAAAACTCTGTCTGATTTTAGTGTTGCCTCTTCCAAGCAAGCTTTTAACCTTTGCCGCCTTACCAAACGTTTTTGAGTATTAGATCTCAGATAGCCTTGCATTTTAATATTATATGCATTTCTTGCAATTTTCCTTGTATTTTTAGCAGATATACATGTAAACGCATGTAGATTTAAATAGCTAATTTTAATGTATTGTTATATCATTTGGTTAGTTTTAGGTCCCTTCTGAAAACCACAATTAAATCATTTTGTGACGTTGGCAACCTCAGTAAAGATTATTATAGAAATTTGTTACTCATTTACTGCTTGTATGAGCCTTACAAACCCTGCAAATATGAGCATTTCAGGTGAAGCAAATGAGATACAAGGATGGTACATACCTCATCGTTTAGAGCCACAAAGAGGGCCGCAAGATTCTCAGCCTGAGCGAGGTGAGCATCAAATCTTTCATCCAGTGATGATAAGACACAGAAACGAATTTCAGGATCTGGAAAAGATAGAATTAAAATTTCCTTCTGTTTCTACGTGTTCTAAACCAACACACCAATATCCAAGGTACTGAATGGTCCCTCAGGTGGGTACTCATTTGCTCGTGCTCACATAGTTTTCGTGGGTCTTCGAGCTCACATTTTTGCAACAGGAAAAGCCAGCATGCTCCGTAATGAGGGCTGGATTATCAGTCAGTGCAGCAAGTCCCAATTAACAAACTTAACTTTCAATTGCATTTTAACTAAGATAATCAGCACACATGGACTACATTTGGGAATTTCTGCTGTAAGTTTTGTGTTAAAAAAACATGTACAGATACATGTAATTCAAAGAAAAGTCCTCTTGCTGGGGAAATTTCTTCAAAGTGCTCACTTCCCGAAAAATTTTATATCCAAAGTGCCTCACAAGACGGACACTTGAGCAAACGAATAAAACTGTGCTTGCGTGATTACAATAGCTCGCAAGAACAGTTTTGATACGCTTAATATCTACTCATCTTCACAAATGCCAAATTATTCTTAAGCACATCCAATAATGATTCGAACAGAACGTTAAACTGCTCATAACAGACCGTGCGAAAATGCGGTGAAACAACTTATGTACCCGCCTCAATGTTCTCTTATTTCTTGAAGATTAACGGACTTGACAGCCTTGCCACACTGTCCTGTAATTAGCTGTTTGGTTTCGATGTTGCTACAAGCAACAAAGACTCTGCAATGACATCCACTATTGGTGTGTACATGTAGATGGGCCCGCGACAAAGCAAATTTTTTCGTTTCCAATCACCTTTGGTGCTGCTGTTATCAATTGATTGTCTCTTAAAAGATCCTAGAAGGTCCCTGACTTGTAATGACATGAATACTAACAACGTAACTTGGTGTTGATTGTACCGATTGCATTTCTTTTCTTTCACACACAATTCATATCAACAAACGCTACAGCGGACTTCCCAACACAGCAACACTTCTCGATGAGCACAAAAATGACCAAACAAGTGGGACTTATTAGACAGAACAAGCTTTTAAATATTCTAAAATATTTAGGGCCGACAGATTTAAATCAGTGGTTAGTTTACCTATTAGGTAGTATAGTCAGAGTTCACAGATTGGGAGGTCACGCAGATGTTAAGTACCCTTGTGCATAAACATAAATAGAGCCCTGTTTGTAGTTTAGATATTCTTGTTTAACTGGATCCATCACTAACCTGGATCCGTGATTCCAACCATCAGCATCTTGCTGAGAACTTCTGACACAACCTGAGTGGACGTGGCGCTAATTGGCGCATGGTGCAGAGGTGCATTAGGAACAACCATTGGCTGTGGGAGGGAGGGCAGCTAAATTAGTCCATACCCGCCGGCTGCATCAGAAGGTTAGATTGAAATGGAGACACAGGCAACTCAGATCAACAAATGTTTTCTTTCACAAAAACAGAGAAGCAAACTTCGATTGAACTTCACAGGTGTCAATAAATTTACCTTAAAAAAGGTAATTGGTTTAAAGAAATACTTTTTCTATCGATTTACACTTCATAACTCCACAGTAAACAAGGTCAAAAGACGAGAATTGCAGAAGTCAGTTAAAAGGGCTCTTTCATGGTTTTGCGCACGCCCACGGATTTTTTTGACAAAAAACTGTTTCAAACTAAAATATCTTTCAGTAAACAGGAACTGCTCAGATACCAATTTAAGTTTTTCAAGAGGTAAATGCTACGGATGGCCTGTTGTAGGAGGCGATTAAATTGGACTGTACTTGTCAATTCTTTTGTTCTGGACCGGAACACAATGTTATAAATTGTTACAGAATGCATAAAGCCTTAACAGAAGTGATCGATTACTGTCTTTTTGGAGGACTAAAGGCCAATTTATACGATGTGATTGTCGCATGCGTCTAACCGTATACGACAAATCGTAACTTGATTTACACGACACGACAGGCTCACAACATGACGCACGCGATGTGGCCTGTCTTTTGCGTGAGCTTGCGTAATCCATGCCTTATTTGGCACTGTCAAAGATGGCGGACCGGAAGAGGGTAGCCGCAGTTTTGGCAGTCACTTTGCTTCTGAAAAAGAAAGCAAAACGAAAACGTAAAAACATTAGTTAATGATGTTATTAAGCGGTAAGTGCCTTGTCGGCTTGTGTTTTGAAAAATTTGAAACTTACCTGGAATATCGAACTTGGTTAAAATGTCTGCTAGAGCTGTTACTCTAGCATCTTTTTTGAAATAGTTTTCATTAGTAGTTTAAAAAAAACTTCTTTGTGGCTCCAAAGATCGATAAGCTGTTCCGTTTCTTGTTCTGAAAATTGGGGTTTCTTCACCGCAGCCATCTTGAAACCCAACTCGCTCCAGTCCTAACCGTGACGTTTACAACTTTTCTCGCGATTGTCGTAGGATTCTGAAAGATGATTTAAAATCCTACAAGACTTTGGTCGCACGCGTCATGTCTTAGAGTAGATTTAAACGATGAGATCGCGTGTCGCGCGCGTCAATCGCATGCGACAATCATATCGTGTAAATTGGCCTTAAGATGTTTTCTTTTGACTGAACTATTTGGATAAAACTTCTGAAAAAGAGAAAATCCATTGATTCAGCCATGAAAGAGCCCCTTTAATTTGGATGTTCCATTTTTCTTATCGTACAATCTGGAAAAGTAATAATGATACAGCACTAACTGGATCTGAATGGTTGACAGGTGCATTTTACTACTTTTTTACTCCCTTGATGCGTAATGTTCGATCACAGGATCATCTTGTGCTAATCTCAAACCCGCAGCAAGACAAGATTTTGTCTGAAAACTTCTATTTAGGTACCAAATCTGAGCACTAAAAGTAATAAAAAAAGAAATCGTATTTGGCATCCTCTTTCACTGTACTGAACTCGTTTCTCAGTCAGGAGTGCAGCCAGTAGTATGACAGGGGAGTTCTTTTTTAAAGAAAATGGCTTAATATTAGGAATGATTTTAGTGTTTATTGGACTATACCAATACTACAAATTATCACTATACTTACACTTACACTTTAATCTATTATCAATACTTACTCTAATATCAACTATTCAGCATTGAAAAAAAAGCAAACTCACATGTAATGAGGGGCTGAGCAACCTGGCACAAGTGCGAATAGCTTCATTACGCACTTCTTTGTGCTCACTGGCTAAGAATGTGTCTGCACAGTGGCGCACCAGCATCACATTATGGGTCAGCAAATGGCCTACAAAATGAGGCATATCACACATTACTGACCATAACGGTAACCTCAATAAAGATTATCATTAAAGACATTTTGACACTCATTCACTCGATATCTCGAACTCGCGATATCTCCAACTCCCGATATCTACAAAACTCCTGATATTTCCAATTTCCGATTCTTCAAATCTTTTTGAATTTCCTTAAAGGTTCAAGTTAATTAGGAGTCAACGGTACATGTAGATCTCATGATTTTGCGTGGTTTTCCAGTCCTTGATTTCTATGTTGAAAATTCATGACTTCCAGATTTGTATGAACCATACAAACCCTGTAAAGAAGATAATTTCACATGCACCACTACCTACCGCACATAGTACATGCACCACTACCTACCGCACATAGTACATGTACACAGCCATATGAGAAAGAATTAGCCAACCTGAGAATCCACAACAAATCACAAAAGTAAAAAACTCTATTCACAACTTTTGTCTTCTTAATAGTTCGATATATTACTGCGGTTATTCATTGGTTTAGTACAGTAATACAAATTTATGACGATTTACCGTCAAAATCAAAAGTCCCAAAGGTCCTGAGTGCAAGAACAACACTTGTTCCATCCGATGTATCGTACAATGAATGTGAAGATGCTGCAAGGAATCAACAAAGAACAATTGAGCAGTGCAAGCAACCTATGGTATACCACTAACTACACAAGGAACTAAACAACTGAGCAGTGCAAGCAACCTATGGTATACCACTAACTACACAAGGCACTAAACAATGTGCAACCAACTGTAATCCATTATAAGCAATTTAGGAAGAGATGACATTTGCTAAGAGAGTTTCCACCCATATTCAAATAACTAATTTTGTGGGGAACAAATTTAAGTTTCATTAAATACTGATTGTCAATATTAACATAGAAGAAAAGGATGTCACCAACACATTTCTGAGTAAATTTGACGACAGTATAACAAATAACGGAAATTGTTAAACAGAGTAGGAGAACTGTTGAATAACTAGCACCATGTCCAATATTCTGGTGAAACGTCTTGAACGCAAAACACCAAAATTAAAATGTAGCAGGTACCATACTTTTTCCCGTTTTTAAGCATTACTGACCAATTCATGAAGACAATACTTTATGTGTTTAATGACTCATCATTGAGAGAACTCAAAGAGTCACCTGATGGCGTCAGGGTGGGTGTTGTACCCCTAGGAGTTCCAGGGTGTCGAACAGGGTTCGGCTTTAACACTGATTCCAACATCTTCAGCAGGCCATCTAATGTAATCAGAACATACTGACAGTCACGATCAAGTGTCTTTTTGAGAGTACGGAGCCACACTAAACATGGTGTAACATATACTCAGCTTTTTGACAACTTTTGGAGTTCTTTCTGGAAAATCGCTTGAACTAAAGTGGCTGTTTGACGGTATGACTGTGTAATCTTTCCATTGCTCAGCAAGGCATTGCAAATAGAAAAAATACTTCTGCTACAAATAATTCAAGCACAGTTCTACCTTAAACGTAACAATTATTGTGCAGGTGGCTTAATTTAGAGAATGTCGACTGAAATGGACTACAATTTTGAGTGCGTAAGTAATTTCGTGTTGAACTGAAGATTGAGTTATTAACTAACTGTGGGGCCCTTTTGATTGAAACTTAAAATTTATGATGTAGTATCTTGAATGTGGTTTCTTTAAAGATACAATATTATGGCAAAATATGCAAGCCACGAGATCAACTAATTACAATTAATATACTTCGAGTAAACATATGATAGGAGCAGGTTTTGGAAAGTTGAACGCCCAACCAAAAAGGAACTTTTTATGGGAAGTGTCAATGTAACCCCTGTACACAAACATGGGAATTTTCGTACGTCTCTTTCTGTACATGTAACACTCATTCAAGGAGCAAGTACTTTTACTTGTTTGCACAATACCTTGGATACTTTTCTTTAGCTGAGGCACTTGGTGAGCCAGATCGTGAAGGCAGGCAGTCAGAGCAGGGCTAGATAAAATAAACATTCATTGCACCTATCAGCCCACTTAACACAATTTAGGTAGAGCAAGAGAGATAAACACTTATTATGTACAACTGTCAGCACAGTTAGCACTTGCTGAGTCGGATCATGCGGCAGACTGGACTATCAACAGTCAGCACTGAGTTTTGAAGGAAAAATTCCAGGAGAACTTCAGAAGTATTCAAGTAAGAAAGGTAAAGGTAAAGTGACTTTCTTTAACGAGGGTAACACGTGACAGTAATTGTGGTAACTTACAAACTTGTGGCCCTCGGTGTGCACTTTACCCCCCTCCCTCTGTCAGTGCTCCGTTTTATGGGTATTAAAAGCTACAGCAACACTGATCAGAGGAAAGTCGAAGTAGACATTGGAGTCACCGAGAATTGAACCGGGAGACTTCCAGTTCCGAAGGCCGTGCACTAACCAACTGAGCTACGCCTGCTTCTTCTACAATGCACTCACTGACTCTGAATGTTTTCAGGGGGAAACTCCCCTAGTTTGAAGTTGTTACTGAATCGATAAGAAATTAACCATTAAGAACCTCATCTGTAACAATAAGTTTCCATCCTCAACAAGTGTGTTCAAACACACGGAAATACGATCCGAGTAGAACAAAATCCAAGGAGTGTATGGAAATAGAATGTCTTGACACTCTTTGAAGCACATGAGCATTACTGTAGCTGATAAAGTAGCTCATTAGGGGCAAAAACTCGAGAACTATTCAAAGTCTCACGAGAAACTGTTAATTTCAAGGTGATTTTAGTGAAACTAGGCAAGCAATATATTTCAGGAGTATATAAGGATTACAAGGAGTAACACAAATTCTGTGCCCAGTTAACTGACACATAATCGAATTCCCGAAGTAGCAATGAAAAGACAGAGTACATCTAAGACGGAGTACATGTCATGGTTCGCACAAATATTTCTTCTCAAAATGTTGTGACTTTTCCACAACTTTCCATGACCTTAGTTTGGAAAATTTATGACTTAAGAACCTGAAAATGTCCTAAAACAGATGATTTCACTAAGCCGCTTACTACAGTACAAATCGGCAAGTGAATGTGACTTTACTGCATTCACGGAAGGAATCTAGTTTTCCATGACTTTGATTTCTGAGGGTTTTCAGGCCTGGATATTGATTTGTTGAAATTCCACGACTTTCTAGTCTAGGTTTCAATGACCAATACTGGTCCTAACAGCCAACACATGTGCTACCAACTAATGTAATGTCACACCTTAACCCCACAGACAACATGGGTGTAAGGAGTTCCTTGACATCCTTTGAAATCTTTGGTCCAATGGCTCGAGCCATCATGGCCACACACGCAAACACCATGGGGTCAACCGTCACTGCCTTTTGACGCCTGAAAAGTAGAATTCATCAACTACATGTAACTTACAGTTTGCATATCTCCAGATTCTACATACATGAACAACATTTCAACTCTAATTTAAGAGTAGCCAGAATAAGTTAATGTTTCCGAGGTGAAATTACAAGATAAAAAATTATTCTTAAACTGTTCTATAAGGCAGTAATTGTTCACCTTGGAACAAACTGTATTTTTAAGCTAGAAACACCACAGCAGTGATCCGTCTAGGGCTGCGTTCTGCGTCTCTGACGCAAAAAAATTCGAAAAAACGCAAAATAAAGCAGTAGAGTGCGTCCGCCAGGACGCATTCTTTCATAACTTGCTCCTTTATAAATACCTCATAATTGAATCTCTTTTCCACAAATGTTTGCTTAAATCTTGCCGAAGATAATCACGTTGAACTAAGGATATATTTTCAACATAAAACTGCATTTCAAAAGCGTCATAACTGTTTCAGATCCACAGCATATGGTCGATCGTCGATCACGAAATCGCTATGACATTGTCTGTGGTTAATTTATAGAAAAAACAAGATGGCGCCGAATGGCGGCATCCGACCACGTGCGATTTCACCGCCAGTCGCGGCCCCAGTTGTTTTGTTTTGCTTAATCATGTCACGCCATTTCATTGGTATCATTTCTGCAATTGATGAACACGAAATACCTCCCATCCCAAAGAAAAAGAAAACTGTTGGACAACAGACATTGTCGTCTTTGTTTGCAACATCTACTGCTAACTCAGAGGAAGACGTTGAGCGAGACATCGAATCAGATTCAGAGAGTTCGCCACAACAAGGCAGTTCGTCATGCAGAACAAGGAAATTTTGAAATCATGCAAACAACTTTATTCATGGCTAGACTATGATGACAAAAATAACTTTATGTTCTGTACAATTTGTACAGAACACAAGAAGCAAAATGCCACGTCAAAGAATGCTTGGTGTACCAACTTTCAAGAATCAACTCTCCA
This sequence comes from Bergia sp. 'catenularis', assembly GCA_025434825.1. NCBI lineage: Eukaryota > Metazoa > Cnidaria > Anthozoa > Zoantharia > Parazoanthidae > Bergia > Bergia sp. 'catenularis'. The sequence goes on from JANRMR010189378.1 coordinate 9,369, forward strand.
TCGACATGCTGGCCTGCCAGAACATCAAATATGATGAAATAAAACACATGTTCACAATATACAAACGTGGAAAGGATATACTGTTTTCAAACTGGAACTCACTGACTTTGGTCTGGGACGCATATTTTGAAAGCTTTGTGAGTCGTAGGACTAAGCACTCTTAATTTCTAGATGGATCACTGCCACAGTGCATTCTATTAACAGAACATGCGTTGGATTGGATGTACATTGGTATTCCAATTTACAATTATTACAATGAAAATATTTAAAACTGAGGATAGAGGGAAAAAGCACACTATCAGGTTGTATTTCATTTATGAGCTGTTCAGTAATACCATCGGTCCTCATAACAGTATTTGATGCAATTTATCTCATTTTCATTGCTAACTTGAACAAGTAAAAATGTAACATTTAATGTAAGAGACAATCAGCCATAAGGCCAAATGAAAAAAAAACAGTTTCTCATCAGAATTTGCTTCAAAAACTAAATGCAGTGGGCGTTTTTTTTCCCAGAAGACTCTCTAAGCAGCTACTGACAATCATAAACACTTCACAAGCGTGCAAAATGAACATATGCCCAATTTTTGCCCAAAATAAACACCAGTGGTTGAAGACAACAATGAGCTTCCAATAATCAGTCATTTGACTCAGCCATGATCAAAACTGCGTACATGTACATGTATGTAAAACAATTTTTTTTGCATTTTAAAAAATTAAAAAAAAACATAAATGTAGCAGCAATTTTGAAATGCTGACGAAAAACCAGGAGTATTTTAATCGGCCTAAACATTTTCATAACTTTAATTGATGGACATCAGACAAAACACACCACACTTGGTATTGAGATGACCTCTTAAGATCAAAAACATTTCACTACAGGTTTTCTCTTAATAAATTCAGATCCGAGTTTTACCAGTCAATGAAAAACCTACGGAACTTTAGTCTAAGGCACCGACAATACTGAGTGGAATGTAAAATGTACGGAACTTTAGTCTAAGGCACCAACAATAGTGAGGGAATGTAAAATGTATGGGACTTTAGTCTAAGGCACCAACAATAGTGAGGGAATGTAAAATGTACGGCACTTTAGTCTAAGGCACCAACAATACTGGGGGAATGTAAAATGTACGGCACTTTAGTCTCAGGCACCAACAATACTGGGGGAATGTAAAATGTACGGAACTTTATACTGGTCTAAGCAACTACAACAATAACACTTGGTGGAACATGAAATGTAAGGAAATTTACTTGTGGCCAGGATCCTTCATTGGAAGGGAAACTTTGACTTGTTCAAACACCTGCTGTCTGCTGTACGACTCGATGTCCTGTCGCACGGCAATGGCTATCAGACCAACTGCTTTGAAAGCTGAGGACCTTTCTCTGTCCTGACAGAACAAATTTGAAAACAATTTGTATCATTTCAGTTTACAGAATGTAAGGCAAAACACTATTTGAACTCTGGCGGACCTATCTGATACTCACTCTCTTCAAAGCCCCAACCAAATACTGCATTGTCTCCTTCAAATGCCTGTGGGAAGAGAGAATGAAAGTATTACTTCGAGGCACTGGTGAACTTTACATACAATTTCCTCAGAGTAGCCTACATGTAATGGGTGTTTTTACTCAAGACTCAGTGGTTATTGAGATCTACACATTTTAAGAGGTAAACAGGTTGGAAAGGAGATTTGTCAAGGAGTTTGATCGGAAGTTATGACAGCCTAATGAGAGTTAAAACAGTTTCTGACTGTTTTGTCTTTTTTCCGTATTCTGCTTGGGGCATAAAAACCAACTTTTTCGGACGAGTGTAATACGGAAAAAAGACGAAACAGTCAGAAGTTAAGATATCTGTGTCAGTCCACCCATAATAGCTTGCATGTGAGTTAAAACAGCACACTATTGTTCAAGATCAAACCTAAGTTTGTCTTTTCAGAATTATGTATATTACTTAATAAGTACACATAGATGCAATCAAGTAATATTGAATTATTGTTAGTATTCAAGTATTGTTCAATAAATTGTTAGTCACTGGTTTCTGATACTGTATGTCACTTGATTACCTCTTAACAAATCTTTGTGGTTGGAAGGCTGCCAATCTTGGGAGCAGTGTTAGCAATGTTTGTTGAATGGAGCTGTTCCTGACATTTCTGTACTTTAGAACAAGTTTACAGACCTGATAGGGCACAAAATCAAAGACTCATTTAGTGGTAAAGCAGCTGAAAAACAAATTTTGGCAGCAACCAGACCTGTCAGTTGAAACTTGTCAAGTCTCACAACTTAACCTTCTTTACATTAATCTGTAGCTGTCAGGTTTGATTTTTTATTTAGATTTCTATCTGCAGTACATGTATTACATGTAATCTATGTTATTGCTCAAACCAGTTTCTGACACCAACATCAACAGAAAATAATATTAAAGAATCAATACTTTTATCCAAACATATAAAATTTCACTCAAAGCAACACCATATGCAAGTAATTATTTTACTGCAGGAAATAAAAATTTGCTGAATTATCTTGAAAATTTGCCAAAATGTCTCAGTGTGTTGCCTCAAGTACACATACCTCTTCCCCAAAATTATTGCTACAGAATATTTCCACACATATCAAATCACAGTCCCAAATTTTCAGAATCTATTTTTCCTTTCTTCTTACAAGGCCAACAGTAATCATTCACGCCTCCCAACACAATGACAAAGGTTCATTCCTGGATTTGAACACAGACAAAGCTTTGATTGTCTCAATTAGTCTCTGAGGATTCCCCTTGTACAACTGTATGTTCTGAAAATAATCTTAACAAAAATTTGAAACAAAACTTCAACAACAATGTATCTTCACAACAAACAAAACAGTATTCACAACTGATGTCTAGCAGTGAGTGAGCAGATTTACAGTTTCTTATAAATTACAACCCAGGTCTACACAACTGCTGAAGTAACTTACTGTTGTCACTGAATGACTGAAAACAGCTTGAAATTCAAACTTTTTTAACGGGCTGGAAATCCAAAATACCTTTTAAATATAAACTTTCTAACTACGGTATCTTTGTGTTTTTAACACATCTTAGCCTACTAGAAAAGCATTTTATTTTCCTCTGCAGTGAGGGTCCCACTGCAAAGGAAAATAAACTCTTCAAGAAGGTTAATATGCAAATATCTCAGATTCTCAAAATATCCAAAAAAATCTGCATGTCTGTAGCTAAGTGTAGTTATTGCTGTTGAACATCTGAAAACAGGCCTCTATCTCAGGTGATTGGGAGGCAGTGCCCTTCAGAATGAATGTATAAGGAAAAAAGACAAAAATTAAAAAGTTTCATTCTATTACATTTACATGTAAATGTAATCTTCTCATCTCACCTCCTCAAATTTATTGTCCATAAACTTCTTGCAGACCTTGCTGTGACAAAACACCATCTCACCAATGACCCCACCCCCCAGGGGCAGAAATGATCTCTGGTGTTGGTATCCTCCTTGCTGGGCAAACTTGCTTTTTGGAGACGTAATTCCAAGGTCACTGAAATCCAGCTGACTAGGTGTGTTGTCACCATAAATTTCTTCAAGTTCTTGCTTGTGTCTCTACAAGAGATAGAAGAAAGTAGTATACTGTATATCTATGAAATCAGTGAATGATGACTGTCATGTGCTAAAATAAAATAAAGTACAGTAAAGTGACTTTTAATGTTGGCAGTTCCATCAGCTCTGAAGGCTTGTAACAATGGAAGCTGGCAGTGCACTCTTTACTCTATCACTAACCTTCACTAGGTAGAAAAGAGACAAGTAAAAGGTACAGATGTAACAGGGAAGGGTAAAAAAGCTCTGTGGAGGCCTTATGTCCACTAGGCAGAGAAGAAATAGGTAATAGGTAGTAGGTAACAGGTAACAGGGAAGGGGGGAAATGTTCTGTGGAGGCCTTATGTGCCAATAGGCAAATACATGTAACAGGTAACAATCAACCATTACCTCTCCTTCAACACTGCTGCTCCTAATAAGTTCGTTAATAATCAAAAGTGATCCATGAGCCTTGTCTTCCTTTGTCAGGACCACGCCCTTTTCCTTAGTGTTTGCTGAATCTTCAAACCCACGTTTGGCCTCTTCATAGGTTTGCTGTAATTAATGGAACAGAATGATGTGGCAACTACATTTATTTTATCAATGACATCACAAAATTCAAATTTAATGTGGATTATCAATATACTGTAATTCATTATAATTGAAGAGGTCGGTGCAAAAGCAGCCCAAGTGACGATTTAGCATGTTTTTGTGTAAAAAAATATCAGGGGACATTTTTTATGAGTAGAAGAGATGTTTGGTGCAAAAAATTTGTTTATGCACCGAGCTCTTCAATTACAATGTGTGATTTACATAACAGTAATTTCTACTCTTCAAAACAAGCAGTTTAATGAATGCTCATTTAAAAGCTTTTTAACAACTGGCTTAAGAGTTAGAACAGATAACATCCATCATTTCTACTCTTTAGAAATTTTACTGAAATCTGATGGATTATGAACTGATATTACAATAATTTTATTATTCTGTCCACTCACACAGATCCAGTTTTCTATGACTTTCCATGGCCAATTTAGGATTTTCCAGACTTTCAAGGTCTGGATTTTACAATGCTGAAATTTCCAGGTTTCCCCATGACCTGAAGGTACAAAACCTGACACAAAACCAGTCTTTCCAAACAGAGATCAACATTTCATTGGTTTTGCTATCAGACTACTTACATTGTACCAAGATGGTGGTTTTTGCATTGATTCTTTGGTTTCTCTCTGTGCCAGGATCACAAGACATGCCCTGAGAGCCGCCACTGCTCCCTCGCGAATGGCTTGCTGAAAATGGTACAGTATTTCAAAAAGTATATCCTTGTCATAAAATGTTGAAATGTGTAACCTTATGAACAGGATTCCAGCTGGAGTTGAAAGCTCACAAACTTTAAATGATCACACAGAGTCAAATTTCTGTGTTAGCCTTTTCCTGTGTAACAATCTTTCATTGTATAACCTCATGGTAGTTGGAAAATAGGGGACAAGGGATACAGAGAGTTTGGAGGGGAAAAAATTAATCAAGACACGACTGGAGAGCTTCCACTGCCTCCCCCGACCCTATTTTAGATCCCAAAAAATTGGTCAAAACATGCACAACTATAAACTGGCCAATAACACAGTCACATGGTTTGCAAAATGGTTTGTATCTTTAGTTATCCCATTTCCTGAAGTCTGTAAAGTACCTGTCAGTGGCAGAAATCTTGGAGAAAATCGAAAGAAGCATTAATTTTTTGTGGTCCACAGATTCTCCAGCAAAACTAAACCCTTTTCAAGACCAAATTGGCCCAAAAACCATACCCTTAGGGGTGGCACATACACAATCATTTACAAGGAGTAACCACCCCCCTGGGTTTAATCCTAACAGGATGGCAGATGAAGTAGGTAGATTGCTAGACATTACCTACACCATCATGAATGGATTACAATACATAAAGCTGTAGCAGAGATGCAAGTTATAACAGATTTTCATTGTGTCAGTTGGCATTGAGATCGACCTACTGGTACAAAGCATCATTTTCTTCCATTTCGCTTTTCATGTGATGACTTTCCTACATATACACCTGTTTCAAAAAAGGTTGATCAAAAAACACATAAATCATGAAAGATATGGGTAATAGCTTAGTAGTATTCAAACTGTTTGAAAGTGCAAGCTGATATCACTGTGCTGGCAGTTATGACAATAGCTGAAAGTGCTGTAATTATTACAGTACCTTGAAATTGCTCACCTTGGCAAATAAAAACCAGTGTGAGCAGTAGAGAATAAGGAACTGTCTGGGTTCATATCTTTCATGTTTTACATTTTCAGTCTACCTTTTTTGAAATAGGTGAATATATTATAATTATAATCACATTATGTAAAACAAGATATCAAGGATTTCCAAACTTGGTGTCTGTATGGTCACACTATACATGCATATTCTTGTGAATTTGGAAAGTGAAAGGGTCCTGGGAACTAGGTTGATTGACAACACTTGGTGATCAACATCTATCTTTTCCTTACAATATTAAGTTATTCATTTATGAAAATAAAAGAGATTAAGATACATTTCATCTAAGATCTTGAGCAGATTCTCCCAACTTGCATCTAAGAAAAATATGGTTACATGTAATGGAAATTTAATGATGCAACATTTAGCACAAGTTTCAGTATTGAAGAGGGCCAAACTAAAGAGAACTGACCTTGGGATCTCTGACAGCATTAAATATGTTGTCAAAGAATGGCTGAACTTGTTGGAAGAAGAAAGTGGGAGCATTTAATGCCAGCTCTCTCAATACCAAAACCTTGGAAAGAAAACACACATATAAATGTCAAATAAAATATGAATACATTTCAAAATAATAAAATATGTAATAAATAAAATAATGTAAGTTCTAGACTATCCTCTCTCAAGGTCAGTGGTGACCAGTGTACATGCAGGGTGTACATGCAGGGTGTACATGCAGGGTGTACATGCAGGGTGTACATGTAGGATGTACATGTAGGGTGTACATGCAGGGTGTACATGTAGGGTGTACATGCAGGGTGTACATGCAGGGTGTACATGCAGGGTGTACATG
>JANRMR010189390.1:0-10827 GCA_025434825.1 Bergia sp. 'catenularis'
CAAGAACAGATTCCTTCGTAGACAATGTTTGATGGATGGTTGTTTTTATCCTTGAGTTTGAATAGCGATTTTATTTTCCCCGTCTGCCAGAGTATCTTGAAAATGAAACGGTGATTTGTGAAATTGCATGTTTAGGTTCTTGATAAGGGTAGCAGCCGAGTTTTCAGTACGCTTGCAATACAGGAGTTTAATGAACACTTTTTTTCCGTTCCTCAAACAATGGACAAACAGAAAAATCCTTGAAGCACTTTTAATCGCTTTTCACAAACCAAATTTAAATAAACAAACAATGAGTCACCCAATTTTCCTTTTCCCAATCAGTATCAGACAGTGAGCAAATACAGATAAGGGGATGGGAATGGCTAGGGCACGTTCTGAGAATGGACAACGACGCATACAAAACACAACAACTTGGCGGCCTTTTACTCCCTGATGATGGTTTTAAACCGAAAGCGTTCGGAGAATTTTACAAGTAATTTTCGCCTTATTTTATTTATTGTAATTCTTTTCAGCGAACACTATGTCCAGCTTCTATATACTTGCCTTCAATGTTGTAAAACTTTAACATTGCAACATGTAATGATTATTCAGCTTTGCAACTGCTTATGTATCACCTGTAATCAAATTTTACAAGTTAACAAAGTTATTGCAAATAGAACATTGTTTCTCTTATGATTATGGTCTAGGTCTCTTATCCAGGCCATATCGTACTTGCACTTAAATTGACACTTTGCAAAACAAGTGCTTTCTAAGTTGCATGATATTAAATTACTGTGACTCATTAGACAGTTAAAATATTCATTAAACGAGGAATGACGTAAATTGTCTGATCATTTTTTTTATGGCTGCAACTTTGTAAATTATTGCATTGTAGTTACTGTAAAATGAGAAGTACTAGCTGTGATTGTGTTTTCTTTTCCTTTTTCAGAACTACAGTACAGCAGTACATTAATTTATTATGGCTGCAAAGAGGACATTAAATATCTGCCACTTCTTTACTGTTGCCAAAGATACTGATCCAATGAACTGCATATACCACTCATGGACTAAAGCAGAAGGCTTCTATGTTTTGCAGTATGTTGGTTTTTCAGTTGGCAAATTTGCTTGTTTCTTGTTTTACTTTAATTTATTAAAAGTGCAGTGTGACTACTGAAAGCAGTGCCACCCAGGCGAATAAGCCAATGATGAGTGAGTCGAGAGCAGTTGAATTACCCCAATTTTTTCGACTGGTGATGTTTGGTAGGACGTTGAAACTGAACTTATGTCTTCAGTTTCTGTATCGGTGGCTATTTCATTGTTCTCAATTCGATTTGAGGATGGCTAATAGATATGTAAAAAAGTTGTCTGGGTGGCCTTGGTTCATGCAGTCACACTGCAACTCTTCATCGTGCTTTTAAAATTAATTAATTCATAAAAACGGTTTGTTACATCACAATAGTGTTTGGAAGGCCAGTAACAGCCAGTCTTTGGATTGAAATCAGAGAATATCAGGCTATGTATTTTTGCCAAATATCAATACTAATTTATCGGCTTCATTGTTTTTTGGAAGTTCGATTACAATTTGATTAAAGTGGTTATTAAATTGGGGATTGATATCTCATGTTTCAAAGCTTAAAAATTTGGTCCGTGTTACTTCAGATATGACATGGGCTACTGTATAAATTTTTTAAATCTTTTTTTTAATCCCAAAAGACCTGACAATTAAAGATCAGAAACTAAGTCTAAGGTCATTTTCTTAAAATGTCCAATTGATTTTTGATTACATGTTACCACTAACTTTTTATTAAAGTCTATCATTAACTTATTTGTAGAGTTGTACGAATGATGCTCTATAAATTCTGCACGCACTGTAAGGTTTTTCAAAAGTACATAAGAATTTTATGTTTGATCTAACAATAAAACTTATCCTCAGAAAAAGCTCACACTGCCACACAAATTCCACTTAATAGCCTGCATATTTGTGGAGATTTTTTTTCAAAATACCAGGTGTTTTCGTAGTATATTAACTGAATCTCAAGATTTTATCTGTTAATTTTTAACTTCTGTATAAAAAAATTATACTGTCATTCATTGTATCATAATAAGACTTGTAGTATCAAACTATTTTCAAAGAAAGTTGTTATGCAATAATTTGAGATCTATGTAATATGTAGTTACTGATAAAATGTCCAGGCTCAGGTTTAATTTTGAAGTGCATGTATTGATTGTTATATGTAAAATCGTCTTGAAGCTGAATGATGAAGACATTAAAATTGCAAGATATTTTACTAAATAGTGAGTGATTATTGATGTTGGTAATTTTAACTATTGTTATACATGTAAATGTTGAAGTTTTTTGGTTCTTCAGTGGGAAATTCTTTAGTATTCTCCAGATTGTATCATTTCTTACATTGTCTTATTGGATCTTATTTACTTATCTCCTAATCCTTGTTACGCAAAATTATATTGAGCTTTGGAGTCATTCGTGATTATTTTGTAACTGCAACGTAAAGTTTTCCTGCCTCAGATTTTAACTTCAAAACACCCAAAAGGTATGTTTTCATAATTGCAGTAAAGGTGTGTTATTTTACACATCCTAGACAGAAATGTTTTAACACACCTTTTGGTGTGCTTTTAGGTTTGTAGTAAAGGTGTGTTATTTTACACATCCTAGACGCAAACACATCAACACATGCACCTTTTGGTGTGCTTTTAGCTTTGTAGTAAAGGTGTGTTAGTTTACACATCCTAGTAAGAAATACTTGAAAATACGTTTTTGTGTGCTAGCAGAGCACATCAAGGTGTGTTTCAAAACACACGATGGTGTGTTGCAAAGCACACCTTTTTGAAAACACACAAAAAGGTGTGTGAAAATAAGGACAAGCCAAGGTGTGTCCCAGCAACACACCTTTCCACGGAGTGTTAATTTACACAACAAGGTGTGTTAATGAACCTGCCTTTCCAAAGGTGTGTAAACTATGCCTCTGAAAACATGGTGCTCCCACAGCACACCAAAGTGTGTTAATTTACACACCTCAAAAGCACATCTTAAGTTGTGTTATTTTAAGGACAAGAGGTGTGTTGGAGAAGCACACCATAGTGTGCTCCAGGAGCACACTTGTTTTTACAGTGGCATGCTGGAACAGGGCTAAGTATTGTTGGTCATTGCTGTGCTGGTCAGCTGAAAGCTGTTAGTTTTAATTTCTTTAACAGTGAAGCAGTCTATTACCCTGACTTACACTGCTGCAAAACTAATTGCGTTTGGTAACCACCAACCTTTCATCAAAGACATGCTGTAACATTTGAGTTTCAATGTTTTCTGTAACCTTCGTATAATTCCTCCAGCATGTTTATCTCCGCTCCTTCGACAATATTGTCCCCCACGAGACCTAAGCGTTCCCCAGGCGCTCCTGGAAAGATTGCTATCCTTTTTCCCGTTCAGTTAAGAACAACAATCTATGGTTGCCATTGTCCTGAATGCGGTTTATTTTATCAGTATGCTTAAATGCTATGGAACTGCATGTGGTTCTGAAAACAGCTGAAAACCCTCATTCTGCATGAAGCAGTTTTTGAATCAGTTATATAGCTTTAAAAAAGCAATATGAAATCATTGTCAGAAGAAAAATGTATTGTAGCATCATTCAGGTATATATGTAGTTACATTTTCCTTTTTATAGACAATCTTTTATATATAAAATTGTCTCAAATAAAATCATTCGGTTTTGAAAAATAACTTTCACCAAGTTTTACAATTCGCAGATCTGTAACAGAGTTAAAATTTCTACCCAATGGTTTCTTATCGAAAAAGGAAGTTACAGATCTTGCAATTGAGGAAGCAGTGATATCTGTTATATAATGTATTTGGTAACTAAATGCACTGTACCGCTGTGAACTATCTATAGAATTAGATCTGCTTATTAACATAAATTCGAGTCGTTCTGTATTTGGTCTTTCCAATATGTTTTATTACATAATTTCTATGGGAAGTCCAATCTACACACAATCTGAGTACCAATTTTCTTCATTAAATCATGGTCACTTACAACACTTTTAACGGCTTAAAATGGACATATTTTGACCAAACTATGTATGAACGTGTATATATATTTGTGTTTTGTGTGTGTATTTACGTACATACGTTCATACACATACATGTGTATACATGTGTATGTATGTGTGCCGTACATAACAAAAGAAAGCTGTATTTCAAATGATCACTGTAATTTTCATGAGTCATGAGTGTTTTCTGCAACTGTATTGCGTTTTTATTAATGTTTTTTAATGTTCCCAGTACTAAAACAATATACGTGAAACAGTAAGTAGCTTAAAAGTGTCTAAACATACAAAAAGACTATTGAAAGATTTCCCCAAGATCTAGATAGCAGATGTTGGTCTTGCAAAAGAGCTTGGGAAATTCTACTGTTTGTCCAAAACAAATCTCTCTTATAGTATCCACAAAAACTATTATTTTCCTCCGCAGTTCAAAATAGTGGATTTCTGGGTCAAGAAAGTGCGAATTTCACATGAATTTGAAACAAGACTTGCAAACTTGCAAACTTTGCTTGTACCAACAATGCTATAGACAACCGAGGTGAGTCGTAGATTTGTTTCCGCATTTAATTTGTTTTGGATAGAGTTTGCCAGCGAGAAATTAAACATGACTAGAACTCCAAGAACTATGCAACTCAAAAGTGTAATGAGGTTTTTCTTGCCTCATTAGTTTGCAGTTTAGATGGGAAAGTTCTACTTTGGCATTGACTATTGGTATCTATGGTATCTAGGTTGGTATATTTCGAAAGGCTGTTATGCTAACTCCCCAAAACCAATTTATTTACTTTGTGGTTTTTAAAACATTGGCTTTCTCCCGAGTCTTTCAGAGGATTTTGACACAACCCGATACAATTATTTTCTGTTTTGTGCTTTAAATCAAGTTGTACAGCAGCTCGAAACCAACCATCCAGATATATGGTGCAAAGTTCAGAGTTTCAATTAATAACTATCTTAAACACTCATACTAATGGCATTGCAAAACATGGCAACAAGATGACATGCATGGTAATTAAAGACATTTTAAAACAAACAGAATCCGTGGTCAATTGTTGTTTAGCAAAAAATTACCTAAACTAGCTAGCAAACTAGAGCTGTGACGCATGCAAAGCCGATCAATTGTGTTGGCTTCCATGGCAGAAACCTATCGGTACCGATTGACCGAGGCTTTCGTCACAATACAGCTACAGGTAAATTGATAAAAAGAGATGTAATTTAAGAAAGATTTTGTTCTGAAAGGAAATCATTAAATTTTGGATGAGTAGGTGTCAAAAATAAGCAGAGATTTTCATTACTTTCGTGATTTTGTTACACTAAAATCCTAAGTATATTAAATTACATCATTACAACGAAAAACAACAACCAGTTATATTTTCTGTTTAAGGTAAGCCGTAAGGTGATCTTACACTTATGTGGTGTCAGACTAATATCCATACTGACCATAGGTCATGATGTTTGATTTTACTCGGTGTAGGGAACTAGCTTTGATTGAAAACACATAATTAAAATGATTAATTTACATACTCTAATTAAAGTATTTACTAATTATTTCACACAATTACATGCACAATGAGATCACATTGACAAAGATCCGACAAAGAAAACTAACTGCCAACATCTTGTATTCTTGACTGTGCATGCTTTGGAAGAAACGTAAGATTGAAAAATGAAATGAAGAATTAAATGCATTTCTCACTGAGAGGAACTCTCCTTTCACTGCATTGTTTTCCTGATCACATTGATATAAGTTGTAAGAAAACTGGCACAGGTTTGAAAAAAAATTATCCGTGGTGAGGACCAATGAATCTCCTCCAAATGGGGAAAACGACTGAAAAATCGTGACTATGCCGAGCAGCTAAACAATAAAGTATAAATCGAGATCGTGAGCTCTCTAAGCCTATTTCATGATTAAAACAACAGGAAAATTGAGCTGGAGGTCGTGGGCTAAATATAACCATTGTCATGGACAAATCTACTCTGCCAACCTATTAAGTTGTTTCCTTCACTATAAAACATAACACGAAACGTACTCCTAACCCAAACCGTTATCCCTTACTCTTAAAAACAATCAGGAGAATTGAAAATGTCAAAATTTTGTTGTCAGAGGCTCATTTTGTACGCTGGAGAAGTGTAGTGAACTTGAATTCGAATTTTCTCTCTCTCCTTCTAACGGTTAATGTGTTAGGCTTACCAAACCCATGTCAACCTTAACCCCAAGTGACCTAACTCCTCAAACTGAACAATCAGCAGAATTTATTATGAGGGTAATTTTACACGCATTTTTTCTTACGAAACTCTCACGATCAAAGTTACAGCTCAACCTAACAACGAAAAAACAAACGATATCAGCCCTTGTTAATTGTCTCCATTACATGGCTTGTCACCCAGTTTGTCTTGGACTGACATTGTGTGCTTCAGCATGAACGCTACCATAAATATATTGGAAATACAATGTTGTCTATGATAAAATCTGACCTTGTGAAAGCGTTCTGGTATTTTTCGAATTTCAAAGATTCAATATAACCCGGGGAGGAGCTTTCGTGAGCGATAACTTGGATTAAAAGTTCAAGAGTGGTAATTGAAGAAGATTGAGAAATTATATTGCACTGCAGTATCACGAACAAGGTTTTGGCTGCAACAACATCAAATATTTTGGAAAAGTTTTTAAAATACACAGTTTTGATACGTTCTCGCGACTGTTCGATATACGAATAACTACACGATATTTGTTGCTCCTTTTCAAATATTGACCTGTTAAAAACAAAAGATCTGATATTCAGTTAGAACTGATTTCGGTAATATGACGATGATTAACGAGTTTTTTGGACCAAGGGATCTTTTAATAGATAATTCTGTTATGTCACAACCTTCAGTCATTTAAAACTAAGTAGAATATTCGCCCGTAATTATTTCTTTTCATATGATGCAGTGCAGAAATACACGGAAATCTGTCGTTACAATATTCAAAATGTCTTTGCACAATTCAAGCAGTTATGTATGGATATAGTATATCATGACAGACTAATGAGGATGACAATGTTGAGCAAGTCCAGGACTTTTTAGTCCAGAAATTATTGAAAAACGAGCTTGGGTCAGTTAGGGGAGCAATTGCTCTCCATTGCCTTTCTTAGTCTCAGCTACGACCAGCGAGTAACAGTCCGGATCAACCGGAAAAAACAGAGCAGGGTAAACGCCTTATCAAATAGCTCAAAAACGCAGCCGTTCTCCGACTCGCGAGGTTTTCAAAGAATCACATTGCCTGTAAAGCTACATCACTTAAAGAAACAACAAAGCTGGCTCAAAGTAGTTTTTAGAGTTACTCGTATTTGACTTAGTAATAATAACAATAATGTTCACAAAGTATTTTGATCGTGTGGTTGAAAACCTTGCCACGCTCAGTGCGCCTTCACTGATTATGTTATATTTATCTGATTGAATGAAAGACTACGGCAAATAGTGTGATTGAATGAAAGACTATGGTAAATAGTGTGATTGAATGAAAGACTATGGTAAATAGTGTGATTGAATGAAAGACTATGATAAATCGTGTGTTATTGAAATAAACTGTTGCGTGCTCCTGGTGTTAAGAGGAAATGGACATTAAAATGTTTTAGATGAGAACCTCTTTTTAACGACTGATGCAAGCCATTCCTTATCCTTTTTTTAATATTTCAGCCTCCAAGTTTCTAGACTGAGCGTTCTCAATTTTTATCATGTTGGAGATGGTGAAAATTTTATACTGTATTGTGTGAATCAAGATGTATCTGTATTAACTTAAAGGCTCTTGGCAACATCTGATCTGGAATTAATCTTTTTGCTTAGTAGCAAAACGCATTGCTACGTAACCACGGTGACAACTAGACTAGAGCTGGTTAACCACTGTTAACTAAATGCACGAATCATTTATCGATTAACGGTCGTGTGTGTATGTTATATGTATATACTTCGAAATGTGCACATGTCAGGAATTGTGCCGCTAGCGCTCTCGTTATTAGTTATTACATTCATTTTTATAGTAAAACTGGCCCCTTTTTTAGAAGAACATGCTTTAAGAACACGCTAACATGCAACAAGCCTATAGGCTGAGACTATGAAAGGTTGATCTTTCATAGCAATTATAAATAGAATGTATAAGAATGTCCAGGCAGAACAGAACAACTCGAATTTATGTATATCAGCAGTTCTAATTCTATAGATAATTCACAATGAATGCAGTTAAGAATACAGTATGCTTCGTAACTAAATTCATTGTTATTATAGATATTACTGCATGATGTGTTGTGTTCCTCGGAATCTGTAATAACTGATGAGTAGGAATTCTACATGTCATAGACCTGCAAATTTTGTACGTTTAGTTAATGAAAAACAGATGATTTGTTTGAGTGAATTTTGTTTATGTATATATATATAAATTAAAGGTTGTTACAAAAAGGAAAATTTAACTATATATACCTGAATGATGCTACAATACATTTTTTCTGATAACGATTTCATGCAGCTTTTTTAAAGCTATATATATAACCGATTCCAAAGCTGCTTCATGCAGAATGAGGATCAAAATTGTTTTCTGGACCACAGTTCCATAGCACGGAAGAAGACCGATAAGAGAAACTGATTATGGCAATTAACCATAGATTGATGCATGTTCTTGATTATCATATTTATAGGAACGGGAAAAAATAACAGTTTGTAGATGGGAGTGCTTAGCTGGGTCTTGTGGAGGGCAATATTGTTCGTGCAATTGCAATGAGTGGAGATAGACATGCTGGAGAAAGGTTGCAGATGACTTTGAACCTCACATGTTGCAGCACGTCTTTGTTGAAAGGTTGGTTGTGGCCAAACACAATGTTCTTAGAGAACTGAATTCAGGGCAAAAGACTCCTTCACACCTTCATGGAAGTAATTAACACTATTAGCCGTTACAGCTGAACAGCACAACAATGATCCCTAATATTTAACCCTGGTCCAGCTAAAGATGTTTGAATACCCATATATGAAATAATTAGACCGGGTATATATACTTGTGCTCCCATGTTGGTTTTATTTTTGCATACAGTGCTGTTTCGTACGGACCTTTGGGTCTGCACTCATCAGTGCGTTTTTCGGGAGTGTTGAGCGGAGAATATTACAACACTCAACAGAGTTAAGTGATGCTTTCGGGTGGCGTTACATTTCTCAATTCCTCAATAAGACTTCTTTTCTTACATATGTTAATTGATTGACAATAGATAGAGCTAAGATATTTCCATTCATTTTACGTTTCTTAATAGGAATTTGTCACTATGCCTGCATTTGCTAATTAGTTCGTTTTTCTTGTTCAGCGACGCTTTCTTGGGATGGCAGATAGTAAACTATTTCCCTGCAATACATAGGTTGCACCGTTTCGTTATATTCGAGTAGCAGCGTGCGCGGCATAGAATTTTCCAGTGTATGGTGTACATTAGGTCTTGTTCTTTTAGATGCCACACATATTTGCTCAGTTCTGTCGCGTAGCGTTTGGCGCTTGATTTGAATGATGCTTTATGGTTGGCCAATCTGGTTTTGAAGCTTGTTGCTGTTAATCCCGCGTATGTTTCCTTTGTGTTCCAGCAAGTTACTGTAGCTTGGTACACGATATTTTTTGCCAGGCACTCACCATTCAGTGGGCACTCGGCGCTTACTGGGCAGCTGCATTTTTCCTGAGGTTCGGTGTCTTTGTTGGTCTCCAATTTCCTCTTGTTGTCGTTATATATATATATATATATATGTAAAATGGCTTTTTTATTTTCTTTGTTTTGAAGAGTGGAGCTGTTTGGTGTTAAACCTGTTAAACTTTGGTACTTGAAAATACAGCAGGTCAACATTTGCACTTTACAAATAAAAATAATAAAGAATTGAAGAGTCGAATTTGCCTAGTTTGTTAACTTTTGAGTCACACATCAGTCTTCACGAAAAAAAGACTAATGTCACATGAATCTGCTGCACCTGTGAAGCCAATATCAGCTACACGATCATGAAGCACCGTAAAAAGATACAATTTTCAATCATACATGACTTATCAAAACGCAAGGGTCGTTTTCCATTTGCGTCACCAAACTGACATGACAGGCAATTTATTATGCAATTCTGTTTAAATGACAACAAAAACGCCCCTTTTAGACCACTCAAGTTTTCTTTAAAAATCTCATTCAACACCTTCGACTCAAACGACTGGAAATCTGTCGGCTACGGGAAAATAGGTTTACAGCTAAAACCACAAATATCCATCACGATCACGACCAGAACTGAGGTAGTGTAGTTGGATCTAATGAATACAGTATGACCCAAATATTGTTCCTATTAATTGTCATAAATGTAGAATAGAGCACAATTTTCCACAGAATTGGAACGCCCGACATCTTTATCACTTCCAATCTTTATTCGCGTGATGTATCAATACCTTAATCGCTGATTTCTTATGATTTGTATCCACTGTTGTCAATTTTTTAAAATGTTGGTATTTTAAACTTAAGATATCAATTGGACATTGTGTTTAAAATTTTGTTGTTGCTGGGATTTTATCCTTCATAATGCAAAACATAGTGGCGGATTAACACCTACATCCCCAAAGGATATTGTCTTTGAAATTCATCAAAACTCTAAACAAAATTAAATAATAAAAAACATTACAATGTATTGCTAACTAACTGAGGAGCGTCCACAAACTCAAGAAATATAAGTAGAAAAGAAGTATTTTTTTCCAACCTCGTTCCCAGGGCTTTTCCCTAGCAAAATGGAGGGGCGGGAAAGAGTTAACCCTAACCCTAACCCTAACCCTAACCC
>JANRMR010189401.1:0-10827 GCA_025434825.1 Bergia sp. 'catenularis'
AAAACTATATTTTCGCTACCTGCTTCTTTAGATCTAAACTCATTATAAAAATAAAATATAGTGCCATATCTCCAATTCTGTAAATCTATTTTATAGAAGGAACTGCGAATAAAGTTGTTGTTGTTGTTGTTGTTGTTGTTCATTAAATAATATTCGTACTAATGTACATCACATTACATTTCTTGTAGACAATTGTAAAAAACTAGAGCTTCAAAATATTGGAAAGTGTTTCTTCAAAGTGTTCTCTTTCACCATCTGACAAAATAATTCCCCTCATTTTGGATTGCACGATAGATTCATTGCTTTCAACAAAGGACCAGAAAACGCAATATTATTTATAAACAAGTTCCTCGAATAAGCACGAAACCAATGGTATACACCGTAATTTTAAAAGCAATAAATCTTGCTGCAGATATTTATAAGTCACTTATGTTATAAATAAGTTATAACAAAATTTTAACATAGTAAATAAAAACTAAAATATTACTGCTATTTACTGAAAGCTTACCTATGGATACAAAAACAAATAAAGCCACTGCTAAGATGGGCAGTTGTTGGGTTGACTTCATTCTTGCTGCGGCAATGTTTCCTGTCAAATATCAATTGAAATAAATAACTTTGAAGACAAATGCCACTGTCACATTGTTACAAGGGTGGGGAACTATGGAGATGCAGTATTTAGAAAAATTGTTCTCACCATGTTAAGTTTTAATTAGGCGTTTAGCAAGAACTACAGAATTATTTAGTTTTAGATTTCCTTCTTACATTTAGATGTAAGTACAAGAGTCCTGGTGTCATTCCCTGAAAAAGCGCTAAAAAAAACAAAACTTGGCAAAGATTTTTACATGGATAAAGGTCCGTTTACACTTGCAATTTTTTATGCAACTTTTGTCGCGATTTCCATTGCAATTATTTTCACCGCCAAATTGCATCAAGTTTCGAGAAAGTTTTAAACATAGCATTTTTTCTTGCATGCACTCAAATTCACTGAAACTGCAGGTAGTTGCAGAAAAATTGCAATGGAATTCGCGACAAAAATTGCATCAAAAGTTGCTAGTGTAAACGGGCCTTAAAGAAAATATATGTGCTTAGTATTGAAACAGAAAAGGAAAAAAGGAAAGAAACAAAACAAATTCTGAAAAAATAAGTCTAACTGAAACGCGCTCATACAAAAGGTATAAAACCACTTAGTTCACAATGCAGTGTGCCTTTTGTTCATCATCTCCAACTGAAAATATTTACCTCAAGTTAACAAATTTTCACTTGGCTAGTTAATTTAAAACTTTTAAAAAGCGAAGCTCTAAAATCGAAGCAGTCCTTTTTAAAGTGCATGTGCTATGTAACAGATATTTTGTAATTTTTTTTGTTCAATAACTTTAAAGAAACTTTCAAAACTAAAGAAAAAGACCCGAGAAAATTATCTGATAAAATATTACTTTTGGTGTTGACCAAATGAAAGAAAGATATTCTTTGGCTCAGCAACATTGGACCGGAAGTGTAATTCTTGTAACCGACATCGCTAAACAAAGCATTCTTATGTCCACTCAATTTGTATGATACTGTATTCTGTTAAAATAAAATAATAAAAATAATAATAGAAAAAAATTTCAATTAGGAGTTCTTTGTTACCGTGATATATAAATTTCCATACGAGTGGCTCCATGGCTTTCAATTAACTTTTAAGTAGCCCCTTGAAAATCTCTCCCAGGTGAGTATCTTGTAAGTATCTTGTTTGTTATTTTTATAATAATTATTATTATTATTACTATTATTATTATTATTATTATTATTATTGTTGTTGTTGTTGTTGTTGTTGTTGTTTTGGACATAGTGTTCGCTAAAAAGAGTTAAAATAAATAAAATAAGACTAAAATTGCTTGTAAAATTATCCGAACCAAATTTGGTTTAAAACCACCATCAGGGAATAAAAGGCCGCCAAGTTGTTGACAACTTTTACAAGTAATTTTAGCCTTCTTTTATTTATTGTAATTATTGTTATTATTATTCTTTTTATTACAACTAGTATGGTTATCGGAATTTTTTGGCTTTATTCGGAAATTCTTAAAAAATTCATTAATATTTAACAACCAAAAGTTGGATATGTTATTAATTTTTCTTTATCATTGCTCTGTTGCTATGAAAATGCTCGCAAGAAACTTCATATCGATTGATAACCTGACACAACCAGTGACCTAGTATAGTGCAATCACTATTCCAAATACTCAACAAAAGATATTGTGCTGATATACTGAAAAGAGGCCGCATTCAGGTCACGGGAAATTATCCACAATAAAACTGTATGGTTCCATTTAATCAGGTTTCCAAAAATGTTGAATGTAAGTTTGTGAACTAGAACCATAAACAGCATAATGGGGTCAGGAAAACAGTAACATCTGCTCATATCCTCTATGCTTAGGTTTCCAGTGAGTACTATTTTCTGTAATAAGGGGTCAATAATTAATTTCCATTTGCCGTAATTTTCTTTATCCAAATATTTTTAATTTGTCAAGTTTTAGAAGTTTTATCGAAAGATTCTAAATGTAGCATTTTTAAGCCTGCTTCTGAATAATGACTAATCATAATGTTGCGTTTCATCTTGTCCCTGTTACCATTTCACAGGTAGTTTTAGACAAGTCTGTTTATTTGTTCTATGGCTTCAGACTTGTTTTGGGGGAAGCTAATATGTAGACCAGTTCAGATGCAGCTAAACTTTTGATAACCTTATTTTTCCCAGTAGGTTTAGTCTGCGGAATTCCCAGCTGTTAAGACATTTTCTTTTTCATTTCTCGGTATACACTGGACATCCTGCAAATTCTTCTATTTGAAATTTAAATTATTTGTCATATGCCCTAACTAATAAAAAAAGCCTGAGCAACATACAACCACTAAATTGAAGGTAAGCTAAGATACTGCGAGGAAATCAAATAAAGACTCTGAGAGCACGGTTATATATGTCGGATTGTTTTTTATCTTTCCCGTATTGTTTACTATATGCATTAATTTGGTTTTAAATAATATCTTCCAAAGTTTATGAAAGGCAAGTTTGGCAAGTATACGCCTCTGACTATTGCACATGTACCTCTAGCTATCAACAAAATGCACACAAATTTTTTATCCAATGCTTTTCCGTCAATTCAAGCCTCTTGGTCTAAACTAAGGCAATGTTGTGGCGGAAAGTGGACAAACTTTTTAAATAATTTGTGAGACAAAGGAACTCCAAAAGACCTCAAACAACTTTATACAGGGTGTTAAAATTTTGTTTTGTGCAAGTGTTAAGGTAAGGACTTTAGTCGATGGCAAAACTACAGACAACGAAAACGAATTGAAGTGAAGAGAAGAGAGCAGAAGTGAATATGCATAAGCTGCAATGGCATAATTTCCTCTAACATACTTGATATTAAGGTCCTACAAGTTCTTCTGTTTGAAATGAAAAATTTCCATATAATTTATATAGTGCACTGGTTTGCTACACCTCTAATTTTTATTTTTTTATTTTTTAAGCAATAGATGTTTTATAATTCATCTTATTTTTCACAATTTCTTACCTTTAAATTTTTACTAGGGAACAACAACCAAGCTGAAGGTACGGCGAGGAACTCAAGTGAGGACTCTGTCGTTATGACTATGTCGGTTTGTCTTTTTATTTTTCCCGTATTATTAATTATGTATTACTATGGTTTTGACTACGACCTTCAAAATTTTCCCCAAGGCAAGTTTGATCAGTGTACGATTCTAAATAGTACACATGTATCCAAGCTCTACACAGATGCACCACAATTTGATCAAACGCTTTTCAATCATCTGTAAGACATGAAGATACTTTTTGCACATTTCATTTTATTGGAAATTGTTTTTAGAGTGTTCTCTTCCACTTTTTTTCGCCAGTTATTCTGATGAAATAATTCTCCTCACTTTGGAGAGCACGATAGACACATTGCTTGGAAAAAAGGACCAGAAAATGCAACATTATTCAAAAACCAGTTCCTCGAATAAACATGAAACTTATGCCACACTGTCACGTTGTTACAATGGTGGGGGAAATATGTTTTACAATGGTGGGGAAATATGGAGGTGCAGTATTTAGAAAAATTGTTCTCACCATGTTAAGTTTTAATTAGGCGTTTAGCAAAAACTACAGAGTTATTTAGTTTTAGACTTCTTACTTACATTTAGATGTAAAAACAAGTGTCCTGGTGTCGTTCCCTCAAAAGTGCAAAAAAATAAAATTAAATTAAAAAAATAAAATAAACTTGAGAAAAATTTTTACATGTATGAAGAAACTATGCTTGCTGAGTATTGAAACAGAAATTGATAGAAGGAAACGATACAAATTCTGAAAAAATAAATCTAACTGAAACGTGCTTATGCAAAAGGGTATAAAACCCCTTAGATCATATAGCAGTGTACCTTTTGTTCATCCTCTCCAAATGAAAATATTTACCACAGGTTGATAAGTTCTCACTTGGCTTGTTAATTAAAAACTTTTAAAAAGCGAATCTCTAAAATCGAAGCAGTCCTTTTTACAGTGCATGTGCTATGTAACAGATATATTGTAATGTTTTTGTTCAATAACTTTAAAGATATTTTCAAAACTGAAAAAAAGACTCGAGAAAACTATCTGATAAAATATTATTTTGATAACCTTATTTTTCCCAGCAGATTTAATCTGCGCAATTCCCAGTTTATTTTTCTTTTCATTTCTCGGTATACAGTGAACATCCTACATATTCGTTTATTTGAAATTTATATCATTTGTCATATGCCCTACCTAATAAAAAAAAGCGCAAGTAACATACAGCCACCAAGTTGAAGGTACGGCGGGGAACTCAAATAAAGACTCTGAGAGCACGGTGATATATGTCGGATTGCTTTTTATCTTTCCCGTATTGAGTACTATATGCATTAATTTGGTTTTGACAAATATCTTCCAAATTTTATGAAAGGCAAGTTTGGCAAGTATACGCTTCTGACTAGTGCACATGTACCTCTAGCTATCAAAAAAATGAAAAAAAAATTTATCCAATGCTTTTCAGTCAATTCAAGCCCTTGGTCTAAACTAAGACAATGTTGTGGTGGATGACGGATAAATGTTTTAAATAGTTGGTGAGACAATTTAACTCAAAAAGACCACAAACCACTTTATACATAGTGTTTAAAATTTTGTTTTATGCAATTGTTAAGATAAGAACTTTAGTCGATGACAAAACTACAGAATACGAAAACGAATTGAAGTGAAAAGAGCAGAAGTGAATATGCCTGGAGGAAAACCCGATTTCATGTCGTTGCTAACGGAGGTCTACTTCTCCAGAAGTTACTAATCAGAACCGATAAGAGATGTAAGAATTCGCAAGAACTTCTACATCCAGCAATACCCCAATAATTCCGCTAAAATAGAAGCTCTAGCATTTCACCGGGCTATGGAATACCTATTGATACAGAAAAAGCTTAGCGTCCTTTTGCAATAATCACATCAGAGCTTGACCATCTAAGACTTAAACTGACCCGTGTTTTTGCAGATTTATTTGAATATACATAAGCTGCAATGGAATAATTTCCTTTAACATACTTGGTATTAAAGTCCTACAAGTTATTCTGTTTGAAATGAAAAGTTTCCATTTATAGTGCACTGGTTTGCTACACCTGTAATTTGTTTTATTTTGTTAAGTAATAGATTTTTTATAATTCATCTTATTTTTTATAGACTCTTACCTTTAAATTTTTTCCTAAGCAACAACAACCAAGCTGAAGGTACAGCAAAGAACTCAATTAAAGACTCTGTCGGTACGGCAATGTCAGCTTGCCTTTTTATATTTCCTGTATTATTAATTATACATTAATATGCTTTTGACTAAGATCTTCAAAATTTTCCCCAAGGCAAGTTTGACCAGTATACGATTCTAAATAGTGGGTATGTGTCCAAGCTGTACACAAAATGCACCACAATTTGATCAAACGCTTTTCAATCATCTGTAAGACATAAAGATACTTTTTGCACATTTCATTTCATTGGAAATGGTTTTTTGAGTGTTCTCTTCCACATTTTTTCGCCAGTTATTCTGACGAAATAATTCTCCTCATTTTGGAGAGCACGATAGACACATTGTTTGTAACAAAGGACCAGAAAACGCAACATTATTCAAAAACCAGCTCCTCGAATAAGCACAAAACCTATGGCATACATCATAGTTTTTAAAGTAAGAAATCTTGCTGAAGATATTTATTAGTCACTTTTTTTTATATATCAAATAGAACAAAATGTCAACATAATAAATAGAAACTAAAATGCTACTGATGTATACTGAACGCTTACATATCGATAATGAAAATAAAATAAAAATAAAGCTACTGCTAAGTAAGTAAGTAAGTAAGTAAGTAAGTAAATGGGTGGTCGACTTTAACCCTAATTGCAGCGAGAGGCTGAATTGCTGGGCCTTTACAATGTTGTTGGGGGACTTGAAGACAGAACTGCATTTTACAGGTGCAATTTGCTGCCGCGCAGTTTACAATATTTCTGAGGATAAATGCCCCCTGCGACCAGGACAGGACAGACCACAACACCGGGTCGCAACCCTACTCTTATCGATCAGCGTGTGGGTTCTTTTAAGTTCCCCGTTAGGATGATGAGAGACTAGACCAACGGAAGATAACGTTAGATGGGCAGTTTATTGGTTGACTTCATTCTTGCTGCGGCAGAGTTTTCATGCCCATAGGGTTTTTCATGGTTTTTCGTGCTCATAAAAAATGTTATAAAAACCCTTTAGATGATAATTTAGTGTACCTTTCTTAACCATCTTCAACTAAAAATATTTACTACAAGTTGACAACTTTTCACTTGGCTGGTTAAGAAATTTAAAATTTTAAGAAAGGGAAGCTCTAAAATCGATCGGAAGCAGTCCTTTTTACAGCGCATGTAGTATGTAACAGATATTTGGTAATGTCTTTGTTCAATAACTTTAAAGAAAGATATTCTTTGGCTCAGCATGCGACCGCACCAGAAAGTATATTTCTTGTAACTGAAATAGTTAAAGAAAGCATTCTTATGTCGAATCAACTTGTAAAATTTCTATGATACTGTATTCTGTCATTAAAAAATATCAGTTAGGAGTTATGCGTTACCGCGATACAAACATTTTGACAAGAGTAGCTCCAGTGGCTTTGAATTTGGCAAAATGAATTAACTTTTGAAATCGACCCTGGTTACTAGGATATTCCCCATTAAGAATCTTGTTTATTATTATCATTATCATTATCAATACCGTTGCCATTGCCGTTGCTGTTGCCGTTGTCGTTGCCGTTGCCGTTGCCGTTGTCGTTGTCGTTGTCGTTGTCGTTGTTGTTATTGTTATTACAATTGATATGGTGTTTCGAATTGTTTATTTTACTCAGAAATTCTCAAAGAAATATATTGATATTTAACAGCCAAAAGTTGGACATGTTGTTGATTTTTCTTTACCACTACTCTGTTTCTATGACAATTCACCACAGGAAACTTCTGATCAATTGATGATCTGACACAACCAGCGACCTAGATAGCGTAATCACTCGTCGAAATGCTCAACAAACAATATTGCTCTGATATACTGACAAGAGGCCGCATTCAGGTCACGGAAAAGGGCTATCCTCAATGAAACTGTATGATTCCCTTTAATCAGGTTTCCAAAAATTCTGAATGGAGTTTCGTGAACTAGAACCATGCACAGAATAAGGGGGTCAGAAAAACAGTAACATCTGCTCATATCTTCCATACTTAGATTTCCAGTGAGTACTGTTTCTCCTCCTTTCCTCTGTAATTCGAGGTCAATAATGCATTTCCATTTGCCGTAATTTTCATTATCGATATATTTTTTATCTACGAAGTTTTTGAAGTTTAATCGAAAGATTCTAAATCTATCATTTCTAAGCCTTCTTCTGGATAATGACTTTTCTATCATCAAGTTCGTTTATTTGCTATATTGCTTTAGAATCGTTTTGAGGGTAGCTAATACATAAACCAGTTTAGATGCAGCTAAACCTTTGATAACCATAATTTTTCCCAGTAGGTTTCGTCTGCGGAATTCCCAGCTGTTGAGACACTTATGTTTTCATTTTTTGCTGTAACATAATTTACATCGTACAAGTTCTTCTATTTAAAATTCATATTTGTCATATGCCTTACCTAATAGGAAAAACCTTTTGCCTAAACAACGTACAGCCACCAAGCTGAAGGTTCTGCGAAGATCTCAAGTGAAGACTCTGACAGCACGGTTATTTATGTCGGCTTGTTTTTTATCTCTCCCGTATTAGTTACTATGCATTAATTTGGTTTTGATTAATATCTTCGAAATTTTATCAAAGGCAAGCTTGGCAAGTATACGTTTCTAAGTAGTGCACATGTACCTCTAGATGTCAACAGAATGCACATGAATTTATCCGCGCGTAAACGTTAACGAAAAAATGCTGCCTTTATCGTTTGGGAGTGAAAGACATGGTAATAAGTTACTCGAGAAATGTGGGATTTTTTCTACAGTAGCAATACAGGAGTTAATTTGAGACAGTGACGTAGCCGTTTCTAGTGGCTTTAAGCAAAATATATGACAAGAACCTGAAATTCCTTCCTTTAAAGCGAAAATAATTCGTAAGTCATTGAAAAGTACTCGTAATCAAAATGACAGAAGAACTATCGGCACGCTTGGGGTACCTTCTGCCTTTCAAAAGTATTTATTCTTTAAATTGTTCGATGTCAATATGGAGTTGAAGCTAACGCTTTGGCTAGAGTACTTAATACAGCTTTCATTCGTAAAATAAATTATTAACGCCATTTGTTGTTGCTGTTGTGCAAAGATAATATGTCTTGCAACTTCAACCACTGTACCGGAACCGAGGAA
This sequence comes from Bergia sp. 'catenularis', assembly GCA_025434825.1. Lineage (NCBI taxonomy): Eukaryota > Metazoa > Cnidaria > Anthozoa > Zoantharia > Parazoanthidae > Bergia > Bergia sp. 'catenularis'. The sequence continues at coordinate 8,865 of JANRMR010189401.1, forward strand.
AAAAACTCCTCAAGATGAAGCATTGGCAAGGAGTCCAGCTAGTCACATCAGTTGTCGGTGGCATCGTTTGTGCTGTGATTTTGTTTGCCTTCGTTACTATATTTGGGGTTTGTAGTACTTCGTAGACATTTAAACTACTAACAAATTACATTTTTGATCAATTGTTTGAGTTGAATAAAATATAAGCAATATTTAATTTGGATGTTGTTGCTTAACACAATTAATTTATGTTCACATCTGCCGTGACATTTAAATTAAACAACAAACACCTAAAACTATTTCGAGACACTAGCACTATCATTCCTTTATGCATGGGAACATGTTCTACTCATCTGGTACCCATTATCTGATTCTCAATTTGGAATGTTGGACAAGATATTGAATCAGGCCTTGTCTATAACATCGGGAGAAGCCATCGAATACTACCTCCAGTTCCGCAGCATGAAGGGAAGATGTGGAAGCACCAGCAGGAGTGGCGATTGTCATACCATAGACTATATCCGCAGACGATAATCTTGCGCATGCCTAACCCCTGGACAATATCATATAAGACGTTCGGCTGCGTATATCATCGGAAAGGTAGAAGTCCATATCATTAGCAGAATAGAATGGCCCGAAAGCAGTAATGTTGTTAATCAGATGATCGATGGATCGATCCAAGATGTCATGACTGAGCGAGGTGGAGCGGTTTTGATGTTCAGAAAGTGCGTAAAAAGTTGGTTTTCAGATAAACACGGGCGTAAAAGCTCTTTTCGCGCTGAAACAAAGTTAATGGAAAGATGCCCTATTCTGAATGGCTGGAAACACAAGCCATCATTGCCGTACCTTAGTGTTACAGGATTCCTAGAGCTTCAATTTAGGTTTACAGCAAGTAACAGTTGCGAGGGCCTGGGTTGCCCCGCTTGATGAGATCGAAGCTGCGTTTACAATCGTTTACATTCGTGGGCGTGCTGGCATATGCTATACCGGAGGCGCAGACCATCTTGTGAGCATGGGTATGCCTTTCGTTAAGATAAAGCGTCCCCCAAAAAATAAATAAATATTACAAGATGTTAAGAAAAGATTGAGGGAGAGGCTAATTCAAAATATGGAATCTTGGAAGACATGCAAGAAATGATGGGAATGGTTTCGCGCATTAAGTTTTGTAAGATCCTAAAGATGGGCTTCTTCCCCTGATGTAAACCAACAAAACAACAAATCAAGTTTATTCAGCTTTTTAAATTTAAAAAGTTTATTTCTCGGAATAGAAACCAAAAATTACGACAAGAACGAAAATGTTTAATGGTTCTTGTACAGCAAAAACCATTTTTGCAATTTTCTTGCAATTTAATCAGTTATGGTTGGTTGGTTGGTTGGTTGGTTGGTTAGCTAGGTAATAGGTAGTATTTAAGGGTAACATGTACCTTTGAAGGTTAATGTAGCCTCTATGTTATGTTTAGTTTGACTCTATTGCTCGATTAATTCACTATTAATAACGTCCCGAGTACGGTATGAACGTTTTGTACTAAAGCTATAACTTACAAGCCTATATTTTACGTTATTAACAAGGGGGACATTACTTGACGAGATTGGGGAGAAAAAGTGTGGTACGAAGACATGACTCGAACATTTTCACACTAAGTGATGATAACTAGAGCTAGATCATCATTATGTACAAAGTCAATTAAAAACATAAAAAGACAAACGACCAAGCTTGTTTATCATTGGTCTATAAACGTTGATGATCTGCATAATTGTATGTTCCATACAATACCATGCATGTATAATTCAATACAATACAATACAGTACATTACAGTATAATACAATGATATGCAATGCAATGCAATACAATATAATACAATATAATGCCATACAATACAACACAGCACAATGACTTTATTTGAACACACATACATGTCGTCCAACTCGCTAAAACATTAATTTGTATTAATATCTTAAAAGAACGACTTAACCCTAACCCCC
>JANRMR010189423.1:0-10823 GCA_025434825.1 Bergia sp. 'catenularis'
GTCACAATATGGACAGTACATTAGCACTGAGAACATTGTTGTTGACAACTCGATTTCCCTACACCACAGTAAGAGGAAGAATTCACTATAGACATGCGTGACAAGTACTTACTGTGCACATGTTAAGGATATGAACTTGTTCTAGCTTTGGTGTTTAAAGATTAAAATTTGTAGTGCTTGTGTATTGTTAAAAGGTTTAAAAAGTTTTGTATCTAACTTCATTAAAAACTGTTCTCAGAGACGCTTGACTCTTCTTCAGTTAAAATAAGCTGGTAATCATGTTAGTGACAAACCCTTTTATACCATATAATTTAATATAGACATATCAGTGTTTTTGTACATTTTTGGTGTTACTGTCAAGGTATTAGAATGATTTTTTTGTGAAGAAATAACGATCAAAATTTATGTCAGTGGCAACAGTTTTTGGACAGTTATTTTGCTACTTACACTGGTAAACATAACTGGAACGGATGGGATCGGTACCCTTGAAAATCAGCCATTTACACGCAAGCTTTGAAGGAATAACTTGGATAAAAACGGAATAGGTTCTGTAAGTAACATTTAGCTGTTTCAGTATTCCCAAATGTTTTAGTGAACAGAATCGTTTGAGCTGTTTGGTTCGGTATAATAACGAGCACTCGGCATTTACACAATGCTAAGGAAAGAAACAGATGGGTTTGGAACTGATTTTTATTCGTTCTGTTTCTGAAAAAGGAGTATAGGCGCCTTGGACCTGTTTTGGAAAGGAACCGATAGATACAACTACCATGGATGAAATACCATTTACATGAGAAAAAAACATCCGTACCTGTTCCATTTTTCACCCAAGCCGTTCGAATTCTTGCTGTTGTGTAAACTAGCCTTACGTTCCGTTATTTATATCAGCACTACTATTAACAAATCGTGTTGCTACCCCAACAGACATTACATTGTGTTGAGTGCTGTTGCTGCAAATGAGAGAGAACACCTTGAATGGTAAGTCTAAGACTTCATGTATTGTCCTTCAGACAAATGAGAGAGAACAGCTTGAATGGTAAGTCTAAGACTTCATGTATTGTCCTTCAGACAAATGTGTTGTGGTGTTCGCTCCCAGTTTGTTTATCCAGTTCAGTGAAAAAACTCGGAAAATGACTTAAATGATTAAAATTTACATACCTTGCAGTCTTCTCAATTTAATTCCCCAATTTTTAATTTGCAGACCTCCAAAAATCAGGTCTCAGTTACACAAAGGTTAGATAGCGCTATCGAACTGATAAATCCTTAAATCCAGAGGGTCTGTTATTATTAGTATCATTTCTAAGATACTTAATCCCCCATACGTCATCCCAAATATTATTAATTCCACCCAACGTTAATGAGAATGCTATTTTTATGAAAGGGAATAATTTTCTCCCCACTTTACTACTTGTAGATATCAGTGTTGGTTGTAGGCAAGAAATGATTAGTGATTTTAAATGTTGTTTGGTTTTATTTTCTCAGGGTTGGATTGGTGGAGTCGAAAGTCAGGATACTAGTGGGAAATCTTGAGAATAATTCATATATCAAGCTTGCTCACGTGAACCCTAATTCATACGGAGCAATGGAAAAGGAAGTGTATGTAGTTTCGATATTTTGTTGCCTAGCAATTTACATTTTTGTGTGACAAAAAAGAACAACATTATTTTGCATGCAGTACTTTTTGTATTCGTTTTGAGTGATGTTCTGGCTGTTGTTTGGAATATGTTTCGAGACTTGCAGCTCTCCTAAAATTTGCAGTTATCGTAAGATCCCTTTTATTTGCAAGCAGTTGTTAATTCCAAAGTAACTCTTCGTCTTTAAATTATTGCAGTGAGAAGTTCGTCAAGAGGTGGTTTATTGGTCTGCTGTTTGAGAAAGCTGGTGAGTATGAATCTCTCAAAGAAAACTTACTAAAAAGGTAAATGATGATCTACAGCTTTTGTCAGCGCAAAAATCGAACCTACATGTACTCAGGGTTCATGCGTGTCCTTAAGAACTATGAAAGTCCTTAAATTTTCGTTTTCAAAATTTAAGTACTCAAAAGTCCTTAAAAAACGTTAAAAAATGCCCGAGTCCATAAAAAGTCCTTAAAAATTTATCTTCTTGCTGTTTGGCTTTGAAGTTTGTATTTTTTGCTTGACAAAATGTTATATATATCAGTTGTGTGCAAGTGAGAATTTCTGTGGAAAGAACACTCAGTTCCTCCAATATATTTTAAAAACTTTGTTTTGAAGTCATTTATTTAAATCAGAGGCTAGATTTTAGGATGCATTTTTCTTGTATTTGGGTGCAACATGCTTGTACCGCTGGTCCATAAAAGTGGCTATTATATTGTACCATGAAAAGTCCTCAGAAAGTCCTTAAATTTTAGTTTGGGATAAGGGAAAGAACCCTGCTACCACTGTTGGTCAGCGGCTACACCGGACCCACGTGACTGATTGGATTCCAAGATGGTGGAGTTTGATATGTAGTTTTGGGAGTTTATCCAACTAGTGTTGTTTAGAGTTAAAGGACATTGTGACGGACAACTCTACCTCACCCCTGTCAACACCCTGCCTCATGGAAACCCAGTATGAATAAGAGAGACTTGTTGTTCTGCCTGTGGGAGACAAAGACAGACCCTAAAAATTCTTCCATGCACAACTTTTATGTTGGAAGGGCTCTTTCACGGCTGTGCGCATGCTCAAAGTGTACTGACAAGAAAACTTGGTTATAAGCTCGAATATCTGTAAACAGGCACTGTTTACACATCACTCTAAGTTTTTTGACATTAAAATATGATGATCTGTTTTAGACGGAGATTAATGTGGAATGCAGCTAGTTGTCATGTCGTGGATAGTTTTATCAGTGATGTTCCTGGCCTGAACAGAACTATTTAACAAGTTGTTTTAAAATACATCAAACCTTGACAGACAGATTAATCAAAAGTCTTCTTGATGGACTAAATTTTTTTTTAAAAATTTCTTCGGACAAATAACATGAATGTCGGAAATCTGAAAAAAAGAAGTTTTAATTTCAGCCATGAACAAACCCCTTCTATATCTTGAAGTGTGTGTAAAACACGAGAAATGTTTTAGAGGAATTAATTGTAGTTTTTGTCATTTATTGTTTCAGAAAGTGTGAATATTAATCTTACTGCAGAGATTCAGTTGTTCACCAATACAGGTACTCAACTATTAGTGCACTATAAGTTGTTCAGACTCGGATTCGCCTGATAAACACGTCACGGTATTAATTTCAGCGCAACCCATAACTGTAATGTTTATGCCAAAATAGTAGCTGAGAATCTAACAACAGATAAATTCTCAAAGTGATCGTATATTTAACAATTATCCCCCAAAGTGGAGGTGACTAGTGGTGGATATTTACCGAGGCGCGAATTTTAGTATTAACCAGGTGAATAGCACTTTATGTCCATTTTTTTCAACAAAAAAAGTGAGCAAAAAAAAAAAAAAGCCCGAGTCTTACGATGTCTATCTCGCGCACTCGCTCGTTTCATGCATGAGTGACCGAAGTGAATAGGACAGGATATTCGGTGCTTGATGAACCAATCAGAGCGCGCGAAAAGTGCTATTCACCTGATTGGTTAGTACTAGTTGTTACTATTCATGTCGGGCCGACAAATTGTTGGGTGTAAATCTGTCTTAATTTCTGTTTGAGTTTTTAAATTTTTGTTTGTTATTTTATTTAGATACATATGTATAAAATGTTTGCCTTCAGAATACGATCAAGTGTATGTTATTTCCACAACTGGACATCTACGAGTAAAACTGTCAATTGGTTAGCTGTTAGCGAGAAGTGATGCAACATTTGGATGAAAAAGTTCTTCAATTAAAATCAAACTGCACTTAAGAAAAGAAAATATGAAGAAATACGCTGGCGTTAGTTTTCAGGGTGAGATAACGTCTTAGTTTGCTATGGCTGACGAAGACATTCCACAAATTTGTACATTCCGTTTAGTCATATTCTAAAGCAGTAAGTCTATCTGAAAGTAATATACAAAATGTGACCGACCAACATCAGGCCCCCATAGAGACCTGGAACTAGTAAAATGCAAAAATACGTTTTGAGAATCGGACATTTTTTTAATTAAACTGCTGCCTGGTCTACTAGAATAACCATACGGGCGTGTTTGCTGTGGGAAAACGTTTTGGTTAAGCAATACCTTGTTCTTTTTGTGTTTCATAGTACACCAACAAGCAATACCTTGTTCTTTTTGTATTTCATAGTACACCAACAAGCAAATAAAATCAGTATGTTTAAGGAAGGAATGAAGATTGAGGCAAAACACGTAAAAAGGTGAGCTGTAGCAGTTCAAATAATGCAGTAATTTTATAAATTGTTGACACCTGCAACACCGAACACGAATGGTTTTATGGGAGGTCTACATGTATATATTTCGCACTGTGTTTATCCCCTGAGCTGTACAGAGAGCAAATGAAACAAACAAAGCGTGTCATTAAATCATTTTGATAAACGAGGTCAAAACTTGCTTAATAATTAGCGACATTAAAGCCCCATCGTTTTTGAGATCTAAGGTAACGTATTGCACTTTTTTCAGGAAAACGTAGTTCAGTTCCACTACACAGCAGCAGTATTTCTCCCATCAGGTTTATTTTGTCGGCTTCGTCGTACAAACAAACGCATATTTATTTTTTACAACTTTGACTTTTAGAACTCCTGCTTTTCAGTGGTGATGCAGGATACAACAAATCAAATAATCCCAAAGGGAAAATGGAAATGAATTCCCCAAACCATGCAACGCTACCACTATTCCGGGATCCAGAGGGTTCCTTATTTTATAATATGTCGGCCTTCGCTTTACCATAAGACGTGAAAGTTGTTAATCAAAGAATATACAGAGTTTATATATCGTAACTGATGAGAAAAGGGGGAAAAGTTAAGGGTTCCTCGGCTGTTTCAACAAGTTGCACCCAAAATGCTCTTTGCCAGGCCCTTCTCATTCGCTAACATTGTATTAGTCAAGAGTGGAGACTGGCACTGCAACCATAACACGTCACATTTCAAGATGGCGGTGCCAGGCCCTTCTCGTTCGCTAACATTGTATTAGTCAAGAGTGGAGACTGGCACTGCAACCATAACACGTCACATTTCAAGATGGCAGCGCCAGGAAATTCAGAAGTGGTAAACCGCCTTCACAAAACTCCAATTTGTGTACTTGCAAGACAAAAAAAATCATTTTTCTGCTATGCAGCAGACCTAAGCTATATTCAAAGAGCATTTTGGGCGCAACTTGTTGAAACAGCCGTGGATCCCTTCAAATCTCCTATCAACTGGATTGACCTAGAGTAAATCAAGACTGATATACTCGACCTTGTGTATCTCCTATTTACCAGTAATACCCTGCATACAAACTAGATCCAAGACTTAGCTGGCTCTGTGCCGCAGAAACGTCAGCTTCTGTCCAACTCAGTCATTTCATTCGCTCAAACGCCAGAAGTTACATTTTTTAAAATAGCTGTATTTCTCCTTGTGGTTAACCCCTTGACAAGTAGTGCAGTAGGTTATTGTCATGAAGGATTTTAATATCGCTTTAAATATTTTAAGAAAACAACTGAACCAGTTTTTACCGAGTGGTGTGGTCAGGACAAAAAAGAAAAGTATGAACTCATCGGACGTAAGTATATGAAAGAAAGTATTGACCCATATATAATTACTTAAACATTTATTCCCATCACTCCTTTACGAAAAAAGCTCAGAGATGACTCCTTAAAATTAAAAAAAAATAAAATGTAAGCATATATATTTGACGTGGAAGCACGCTTAGCTTAGTTTAGAGGTGTTCCACGAAATACTGAAATAATAACAAATAGCCGTCTTGCGAGATGACATCACGACGTAAATAATGCAAAGCATTATGAAATAGGCGCCGGGTCAAAAGATCCAAAATGGGGCCATACGTGATTGCCTTGTGGAGCCGAAGATGTAAAAGGTGCCAGTTCAGATAAAATAAGTGCTGCGACTGACTTTTCAATGTGTCAAACAACCACGACAATTAAAAGCAGTTGCAACAGTCAACAATTTGATCATTGGTAGATCTCTTGGTATGCGCATTTGTTTGTTTGTTGGTTTATTTAAAGCACCAAAAGATGTTTGAAATCAAAATGCTGTGTTAATATACATAATGTACTGTCTGTCTGTCTATCAGTCTGTATTTACTATGTCTGTCCGCCTCTCTGTCCGTCTTTCTATCTATCTGTCTGTCTATCTATCTATCCATCTATCTCTCTATCCATCTATCTCTCTATCCATCTATCTCTCTATCCATCTATCTATCTATCTATCTCTCTATCTATCCATCTATCTATCTATCTATCTATCTATCTATCTGTCTGTCTGTCTATATATCTATCTATCCATCTATCTATCTATCTATCTATCTATCTATCCATTTATCTATCTATCTGTCTGTCTGTCTATCTATCTATCTATCTATCTATTTATTTGCTTCAGATTTTTCGGTAGTCTCTCAGTTTGACTATCTGTGAGTGTCATATGTATGTATGAATTTGTTCTTCTGTCTTTCTTGTCAGGTCTCTAATAACAAACTTGAAGCGGACAATAAAGATAGTAATCAGAGTTTGGAAGACAGTTTAGTGAACTGCAGTGACACCAGTTTGGAACTGAGCTGTGACAGATTACCAGAGGAGAAAGACCCATCACCTGATACAGCTGCGAACCAACATCAACCGGAGGAAGGTTGGTGCTTCCGCAGCATTTCTCTCTTTCTTTTAGCTGCTTTAACAGTTCTACATAGGATTCTTTAAAATATTTTGTTTTTCAAGTTTACGAAGTAGTTTACATACCGTAAATGCTCGGGGCCCTTATTTAATTTTCTAACGCGAGAAGGAAGCGTTAATTCGAAGGGGGCCGCTTATTTCGTTTTTCAGTTTTCAGCCTCGATATGACATTGTCATTATTTTTAGTGAACCCAAACTGCAACATAATAATAAAACTGTAGTAGCAAATTACGTATATATTTTTTGTGAAACTTGAGCCTGAAACGAACGTTCTTAAGGCGTTTTTGAGTTGCACTCACATGGATATTTCCCTTGAGGAAATGAGAAGAAAGCCTGTGCGGCATCTGTACTGTTAAAGGAATAAAACAGTGTCGCGCGTGGCTCTGAACACGGAGTGACGTAGTAGGACACGAGAAAAGTGTTGAGACTGGCACTGCTTCTCTTTGCTTTTCGAGTGTCCTACTACGTCACTCCCTGTTCTATTCTTGTATAGAGCCACACGCGACACTGTTTTATTCCTTTTAGAAAATAGATCATCTAAAAACATAATCAATTTGACGTCTCAAAAATGATATATTTGACTTTCAAAAGTTTGTTCTTGCCGTACGCGGGAAGTTATGCTTGCGTGACATGACGTAATCGGTGGCTCTATCCAGTTTTAGAACACGCAACTACAGCGAATCAAAGCGCGCGTACTATCGCTTCTATTTTCTACTGTGCCATATTCATTAAAAGTACCGTATATGTATATCATACGACATTCAGTACCATAATTCGTACTTTTTTTTTGCTTGGGGGGGGCGCTTATTGGAAGGGGCCGCTAATTCGAGCATTTACGGTATAATAAATTACACCATTGTGAACAAAATAATAGTAGTCTACAATCCTCTCCTTTGTGTTGTGCTTAGCTCGATTTCTCACAATCTTTTGATAGCTGCTAGAAAAAAATGAAAGTTGGGCTTATTTTTCTAGTTCTCCATGTGTAGATTACTTGTTTCCCCATGAAACTTATATGATTTTACAGTTTAAAATGTTACTGTTTAAAATACCAAACAGTTCTACATGAAAGTTTTATGCTAAGGTCAAAATGAACTGGACCAGTCTGATTTTTTAGACCAAAACGTAACCAGCTTAACAAAGTGTTATGTAAACAACATAAAACGTGCTTCAAGTCCTTGAAAATTGGGGTTCTTTCGTCTTGGTGTCACTCGAAGAAACTTTATTTGCAGCTGATATTTTCTTGGTTGTTTTTTCCATCGAGCTTATCAGATGCCGTTTTCACTGCTGGATAATCTAAGAGTAACCTGTCATGATTCAGATCTGTCGACTTGTGCACATCAGTTAACCAAACAATCAATCAATCAGTCAATCAATCAGTCAATCAATCAATCAGTCAATCAATCAATCAATCAGACAATCATTCAATTAGTCAATCAGGCAGTCAATCAATCAATCAGTCAAAATGACGTAATATAGTTAATGTGCAACTCCTCCAAATGGATTGGATTCTAAGCCTTTTGAAAGCAAAGAATCGTTTTATGCCAGAAATGATTTGCCAACAGTTCTTCAACATGTTCAGTTACGGCTTGAAGTTTCACCCAATTTGCGCAACTAGGATCTTGTGAGTACTGTGCTCATGTCTCTTTTAATTGCTTGATGAAATTACCAGATGAATTTATTTGTATTTTCCAGTAAAAAATGGCTCCAGTGCCGACAAACCCTTGACAAGTACACCAGAGCAGAACAGTAAACATCCTAACAGTGGTGGTTCGACCATGACACTGGGAGAAACAACTAGTGCTCTTTCTACCAGCTCTCCATCAACACCGGAAACAACAGCACCTGACAAAGACATCAAGGTGGAGTATGGCGTTTTAGTTGGCAGTTACCGTGTTGTTCGTCTAGCAAAAAAGTGATTCCCCGAGCTGGGATCACAGGATGTTATTCTATTTCTCTGACTTTAATCTGTGGAAAATCGAAGTGGAAAAATGTGTGGTCAGTGCACACCCCCTACCCCTACCCCCATCGTTTCTCTAAGCTGGTTATCTTCTTGTCGTACGGTTGTCGTCCTTTATTGCAAAAAATTAGAAAAAGGTTATTCAGATGTCTCAAGTTGAAGAAAAAAGTAGTTTAAGACTTTATTCAAGGTACATGCCCTTGCCCCCCTAAAACTAGTAAGTTTCATGGGAAATTGTGCACCCTTTTTCGACCACAAAATCTAGATCTGCTATTGCTGAGAAGCTTTGACAGCTCTGATGGTAAAAATTTACTGTTACGATTTATAGAGCTAATTTTTGCGGTAGTTTTGTACAGCTTTTACATTGCTAACTCTTTTTTCCTTGTTGGTGGTTTTTTTTTAGTGTACAGAATGGAAGCTAAAATTGAGCCATGTGTGAACTGGAAACCAGAATCGGGCCAGAACTGCACTGCAATAGATCCCTTCTCACGAAGCAACCATGTGGAACAAATCCTTTGTTATTGCCTGGCAAGCCTCATCATGGTGACGAGACTTGCCGAGACTTGTTTGTTCCACATGGCTGCTTCGTAAGATGCGTCTATTCTGTTTAATTAACTTGCTAGAAATTTAATAATTTCATTTAATTCAACTTATAATGTATGAACATCAGTGGTATAAATAAACCTTGAACCTTCAGTTGGATCATTTTGGTTGATTATTTTGTTCAGCACTTGGAATTGAAGGCCAGCTTAAAACGGAATAACTGTTTGATTATCCTTGTTGCCACAGGAGTCGCGGGGAATTAAAAGACCCAGTTCGCCATTGGAGAACGCTGCAAAAAAAGTCCGACAAGAGGAAGCTGAAAACAAGGTAAGTTTTCTATTCTTTATTTTGTTTAAAACAGTTTTCTTTTCTTTGTTGTCTGTATTCTTTTTACAGAATGTTAATTAATTTAAATTTGTTCCGCATGTACGTGATTTTTTCTATAATCTTTTGTTGACAATCAGTGGTAATTATGAATTGTGACTTCAGTTGAGTGCCTCCACACATGGAACGAACGTTAAGTCTGTGCTGACCTCTTGTCTCTTTTCAATGCAAACGTTTGTACTTATGACTCTTTTTCGAGTCATGATAAACCTAGAAAGTTATAGAATTTCGCTAATTCGAAATCGGAACTTGGAAAATCAGTGTCGAAAGTCATAGAAATTTAGATCTGTGAATAGCAGATTGGATCAGTGCTCAAGGTATTTTCGAATTTTTAAACCATGGATTGACTGCTATAATGTCTTAGAAATATGATTTTAGATAAGTTGCACGGACTCCGTAATTATAATGTAGAAAACTGATTGATTTATCGTCTCCTTCAAAGGCCGAGGCGACACCGGTACATTCTGGGGGTGTTTCTAAAGCAGTCAAAAGGCCGAGCTCCCCCTTGGATGAGGAAAGCAGCCCTTTGAAACGTGTCCGTGAAGAACTAAAAGAAAAGGTTTGTACTTTGACTTTTTTGCAGTTAGTAAATTGAAAGAGTTGCGACACACAACGAGAAGTGAACAAATTATCAGGTGTACAAGTCGAGACCTAAATTTCAATTTCTATCCTTTAGTATACGACTGTATATTAATAGTAATGAAAAGGAGGCAAGATATTTGTTGATACAGACTGCGCTATCTAACAAAGTTAATCGGCAGATCTAATCATTCATTTGCTATTCTGGTTTAAAAAGAGGTAAGAGATAGAAATAGAAATAAAAATTGGAAAAAGAAAGAGAAGTAGAAATATGTGTTTAGAAGGAGAATCTTGTCAGTCTGTGCGCTGAGATTACAACAAAGCACGCAGTTCTTCTCTTATCCAGTTTAATTAGGAATTGCTAATCGACCTTTGAAGCAAAAGGGTTTTTTCTACATGTTACGTTACAAGAAATAGAACTGAAAATTAATTCAAAATATTAAATATCTGACCGTATACAAAATAAATTGGTGCAATCTCTCCTATAGATCTTTTACAGGGTTTGTACAGGTCTTTAAAAACCACGAAAGTCCTTAAATTTTCGTTTTCAAAATTTAAGTACTCAAAAGTCCTTAAAAAAACGTGAAAAAATGCCCAAGTCC
>JANRMR010189456.1:0-10816 GCA_025434825.1 Bergia sp. 'catenularis'
AGAGGGAGGGGGCAGCAACCTGAAGCGCTTAATAAAATGCAACAATCGCGTAAGTTTTGGATCAGAGTATTTTAGCTTTAGGCAGCTGCCTTCAATCAAATTTGATGTACTCTTGGCTGATCTTTTGTTTCATCAGTTAGCTTGGTGTAAGACAGCACAATAGTATACACTTACATATACCTATACATCAACTCATGCAAAATTTAAAATATGGTGAAGAATAAACTTTAAAACGTCAGAGTCTGACGATCGCCATCGAACTGATGAGCATGAAATTCGAGTAACAAACAAAGTTTTAAAGTTTGTAAGTCCAAAAGTTTTAAAGTTTTAGTTTTCATCATACTTTAAATTTTACACGAGTTTATCCCGCTCTACAAAAGTATTGAGCACTCTCAGTCAGTGTTTTATCATCTCTACCTATACATATACATATACACATACACTTACACACATATATACACATTGACACACACATACACATACAAATACACATAAACATACACCTCCGAGATACTCTATGGTAGTTTAATGGTACTGAACATCCACCGAGAATAAGGCGCAGTTCTTGAAAATCAAAATGTTTAACGCTAATGAAGTTAGTTGAAATTTCAAATCGCATCCAGAAACTGCAGATTTTACAGGAGCCACGGGGTGACCCCTTTGGAATTATGGAAAAGTAGCATATATGCTTGAGGAGCTCGTGCAGGTTTCACAACACAACGACACGAGCAATGGTGCCTGTCTGAATTTACTGTATCATTGTGCCCTTGATGGCTACTGGTACCTGCATGTGCTTTGACAAGCTAGTCTTGTGCTGGTGTATCTGAGCAATAAATGTTTATTTTTACTACTTACTTTTTTCCGGTTTGTAGTTCACTAAAATTTTAAACTTTTGATCTTTTTCCCCGAAAAGTGTTTTAGCATTAGGAATACGGCTCAAAAAATTGCACTTTAAAAATGTCTGCTCTAGCTTATGACAAGACAAAAGACGGCATATAATCGTGGTGCTTATATAGCGATTTATCACCAGGTTTCAAAGCACTTTACAATTGTAGAAATGGCGCCAATGGTTGCCGTTTACAGAGCTGATGCAGTCCAAAACACCGGGATTACCCTATTCTTTTCGAGAAGTGTGTGGGTTCTTTTAAGTCCCCCGATAGAACGTCGAGAGACCAGACCAACGGCTTAACGTCCCTGTCCACGGACGGTGTGGCGAACGATCCCGAAATATTTCAAGCTTCGGCAAGGCCGGAGTTTGACCCCGGGACCTTGGATTGGTAGTCAGAGATCTTACCAACTGAGCCAGCCACGCACACACAAACTACTACAGAAACTATAATCAACTTAGGATTTCAGGTTCCCACTTGGTCGGCAATGTTGCTAACGGTTTCACCAAACAACACCGGCAAAATGAAAACGTAAATGATAGTTAGCCTAAATTATAACATTTTCAAAGGGATTATTTTACTTTGAAAGCATAAAACAACATTTGTCAAGAACGTTGTTGTCAGTGAGAGGGTGATTTGAATTGTTTTACGCGGCTGGGAGGGGAAAACTAACGGGTTTTGAAAACTTTAACAAGAAATGAATCCAACTAAACATTAAAAGTTCTAGTCACTGTTTTATCTAGTCTCGATTTCCACTTCACCCCAAGACCAAATATAGCCGGATTTGGTCTTTCGTTTAGCTGTTGACGGTTTTCACCGTCACATAATATGAACGTTAGACTTTGCACCTATCAAAATGATTTACAGCCATACGCCAATCCTATTCAAATAAACAATGACATGTTAACATCGTATTGAACCAAGCAAATCAAGTGTTTGTTTGTCGAGTATCGCTGTGTTCGCGAGCTTCTTGTGAGTGTCGGGGTAAGGAAAGGAAAAGTTAATGTTTGTAATGGAAACTGAAGGAATCCGGCGAAAGTTGGTGTTATTAGAGATTATATCAGGGTGGGAGATTAATTAATTAGCATAATTCACTAATTGCAATGTTTGGTTGTGATATATTAATAATGTCGATAATTTATAATGTTTAACTGTAAGCAATTGACCGTAACAAAAAAGATGGCGACTGGTACATTTACCCATAATTCCCAGAGCGCGAGATAAAAACGTACAGAAAGGATCTAAATCTTCAAATCCAGCATACACAGTGTTGTTGGTGCATGGACATGGCGTTAGGTTCGCAAGGCATTGTAGTTAAATGTACAGCCGCCATCTTTTTCGGTATGGTGGACTGAAATTGAGAGAATAGCAAGCCATAAAAAATGGTCTGTTCGAGGGGGATAAACAGAAAAAGGCTGTTTAAATTGTTTTGATACGTGAAGGGCAATAGTTTGGTTCAGTTTATATTAGACCGAGAACTAATTCTCAGCATTTCACTCCCAACTAATACAAAATTTAATCGTCCTCGGGACGCTTGGTGTGCACTGTTTATTTGCAGAAAGGGCAAATTGCATTTGACATTATCCTGATGCATATGAAAAGGCCCAACATTCTGTCAAAAGTCAGGTGTGAAGCTTGCTTTTCTGGTTATCAACCTTCGATTTTCCTCACCTTTAGTGGGAGGGGGAGGGGTGGAGTTCTAGGGGGTTTGCGGTTTGGAGCATTTTGCCTAAAATTTTGTTCTATTATTCGTGCATCCAAGTGAGTATAGTGGATTCGGATGAGGCCGATATTTTACCATGTATCGGATTTGTCAAAGGAAGTGTAGCAGATTGGCGGAATTCACATTCAGATTGTGAATACCAGTTTAAACAAATGTAGTTGCTGATCAACAGATTTGACTACCCCGTAAGTTAGTCGTAACTTGCACGGTTTTAAAAAACCACTGCTTCCCTCATGTCCCATCCTCCACCCACGTACTCTTCCCCACCTCCCCGTACACCACTTCTACCAAGCGGACTGCCTAACATCGACAAAATATTTCAAAATACGAGCTAACATAGCTATTATGTACTTCAACATCCCAGATCTAATCTAATCTACAAAAGACGTTAAATGAGTCGCAAGTCCCGACTGACAGCCACAAGTGCTGTAGACCATGTGTGAGGCTATCAAAGTCATTGCTCGTTGCAGACCACTCAACTCTCAGGAGATAGAAGCCAACACCGAGGTAGTCGTAACAGTTGATGCGACTCATCGCCAGTGTTGCCTCAGCAAAGGAAGCACAAATGATAAATCCAGCAAGCTCTACACCTTTGATGGAGTGTACAGCCCGCACTGCACGACGGAAAAGATCTACACTGACATCGTACACCCGATAGTAGAGAGTGTTGTGCAGGGATACAACGGGACTGTGTTTGCGTACGGACAAACCTCATGTGGAAAAACCTTCACCATGCAAGGCTTAGCTAAGCCAACCAGCAAAAGAGGAATCATACCCCGGTGCTGCCAGCATATTCTTAAAGGTGTTCAGAACCACAGTTCCCATAGAAACTGCAAGTATCTATTACACGTGTCGTATCTGGAAATATACAACGAAGAAATTCGAGATTTGTTAAGAAAAGAAAGTAGATGCAAACTGGAAATTAAGGAACACCCGGATAGGGGAATGTATGTCAAAGGATTGTCGAGTATAACTGTTGACTCTTATGACGACATGGAAAAGATCATCGAGAGTGGCGGTAAACACCGTTCGGTGGGTGCAACGCTCCTAAATGCCGATTCTTCCAGGTCACATTGTATTTTTATCGTGGATCTTGAAGTGTGCGTACAAAATGAAAATGAGGAGTTTTACCGAAGGGGAAAACTAAATTTGGTTGACTTAGCCGGGAGTGAAAGACAACGCAAGTCGGGTGCTACGGGTGAACGACTCCGTGAAGCAACTAAGATTAATTTGTCTCTGTCAGTGCTTGGCAATGTTATCTCGTCGCTTGTGGACGGCAGGTCAAAACACGTGCCCTACAGGGACTCAAAACTCACCCGGTTGTTACAAGATTCAATAGGGGGAAATTCCAGGACTCTAATGATAGCATGCATTAGCCCTGGTGCTAATAACTACGAGGAGACACTGAGCACGTTACGGTACGCCAAACGAGCTAAGAACATCAAGAACAAGCCCAGGATTAATGAAGATCCTAAAGACAGTCTCATTCGTAAATACCAAGACGAGATTAAAATTTTGCGGCATTTGATTGCAAAAGAACTTAAAACTTCCACTGTGTCTCTGGAGCATCTGTTAAGTAAGTAGACTGAGATTAGAGAGTTGGGAAATTACAGTTGCATTCTTGGTCCCTGAATGGGGTGTGATTTCCATACTGGACATGATGTGGATGATCGCCGCATCATTTTAGAGGGCACTAACTGGGGGTGGGATTCCCATGCTGGACAAGACGAGGATGATCGTCGCATAATTTTAGAGGATTGTCAAAGTTCAGTTGCATCCTTGGTCCCTGAATGGGGATAAAATTGCAGGTTGCGGTATCCTTTAGGATGTTACAGATACAAATGAACGTTTGAGTTCAAAAAGATATCTACTAGGGATGTAGTATGTCAGAATAACCCGTCATGCATCAGGAGAAAAAGATGAAAACAAGCGTTACTTATCCAATTTTTATTGTTCGTGCTCAGCTTTTAATAAACATCAAATACTTTTGTATTTCCATGGTGACTTTTAGAAGGAATAATGAGCTTCAGCCACACCCAAACCAGTACTTTTAGAGTTTTGAGCAAATTCGACGATCATCTCCGTCATGTTCAATATGGGAGCCCGCAGGGTGCTATCATGGAACAGCTGTTTTTTTTTCTTTTTTTGTGTTCCTTTGCTTATATTTAAATGATAAAGTATGTTTATGTCGCAGGACCCACACTTATTGCAATTTCCATATCGCACTTGCGCTAGAACAGAAAAAATTCATGGTTAGCCCTGTCACAGACTATTTGGATATCCTTTTTATGCAAATGAAAAATGAAGTAAAAATACCTTTAACTAATGAAACAAATTCGACTAGTGCAAATGCAATGTTGTAAAATATTAACCGGAATTTCTGAATTGGACTCAAGAAACGTGGATACGACTCACGGACCCGACTCAGTTGTGTTACTGTTTAAGGAAGATGCACAACGTTTGGTCGGTTGGTTTTTGTTGTTTTTTTGTTGAGTAATACTAAAAATATAGATATCTGTATATGCACCTGACTGTTATAGCGAAGATAAAATAACGATTTTGAATGAGCAATACTCCTAGTCTCCTCTCCACGTTTCTTATTCCAAAACAACTGAAGCCGCTCTCAAGAAAAACATCAACATTTTGTCTTTGTTATGTTTTCCGGGTTTCATGAAGGTCTGAGGCTAACTGCAAATTATTTAAGGTTGTAAGAAATCATAATACCTTAAGTACAGTGTCCCGTTATGTTCAAGTACTGTTCAGTTTTAGAACATGCCAATCCAAGTCAAAAGTTGTTATTTTTTCTCATTCCTTTTCAATTCTTACAGACACGATTAAAGAACACAGATCTGCACTTACACCATCGGAAACGCTATCTAACAAAACACTTGAAATCAGGTGCTCGGAGGGGCAACCGAAACTTCAGCCAGCCGATCGGCAGAAGTGGAAAGTCTACGAGGAGAACGTAAAACTTAAAACTGAACTTGAAACTCTGCGGGAAAGTGTGAAAGTTCACCAAGGAAGAATGCACTACGAAGGGAGGTGCTTCGAAGAACAAAAATTACAACGCGTGCTTGTTCGGGAACAACACGTGCCTAAACGTGAATCGCGTATCGTCGATGGAGCACCTGCCGTTGCCGACGTGGAAACCCAGTGTAGTTCAGCGGTCTACAATATGGAGGCACACTGCATGTCACCTATCAGGACCGTGGAGACACAGTGTTTCACACAAGATTTCCGAGAACGAAAACTGATTTCAATTTTGAGAGGATCTAAAGTTTCTGTTAGCACTTCAACAGACGATTTAGAGGAATGGATTGAGGCGGAAATGTCACCTGACAAAGAACTAGCAGTGCCTGAATGGAACATAAGTGAAAATATGTTGTTCAGGGGGGAGGGGGACGGGAGGTCACGGAGTGTGTCACCTCAAACTCCAGAGAAGGTAACAACTACAGCAACAAACACCACTACGAAATCGTGCCAAAGAAAACCACGCCTTGTGCTGGATGACGAGGTAAGTAAGGATTTCTTTTCCCCAAGCCCCCGCCCCCTCCTCCCCCTGTCTAGCGTCTACTTCTCTTCTCGCTAACTGCCTTTTCACTTTTCTCTTCCCTATCATGTGAACTGTTCAAAGTTTACAACCACTATGACAAGTAAATACGATACTGAATTAAAGTTCTCATCCTGAACTAGCCATTGAAACGAAAAATAAGTTGTGTCACTCTATTTAATTCAATAAACTTGGTGGCATTTACCTGAAAAAAAGGAAATTATCTCTCCACTAATAGCATTCACTTTGTTTTAGGGTCCTCTATCAATTGGATTGTGCTGTTTGTGTCCAGGAATGTCCTTTTTTGGAGAACGGTTTTTTTGTTCAACAGCGTCGACTGCAACTGATAACTGATCTTTCTGGGATGGTGACTGCACAGTTCGGAATTAATGGTCGTTGGCTTCCATTCACAAGACTAATAACACTACTGTGTGACATTTTTCTGGGATGGTGACTGTCTGGACTTCACAGCTCAGGAATTGATGGTGGGTGGTTTGCCTTCACATGATTGGCAATACTGTGTGGCATCTTTCTAGGGTGGTGACTGTCTGGGCTGCACAGTTAGAAATTAATGATCTGTGGCTTCCATTCACAAGATTAGCAGCACTGTGTGACAGCTAAATTCTGACAAAACTGAAACACTTACAGTACTGTGTTTTCATTGAAATAAAGCTATTATCCTGTGACAAACGCTTGTTTCCCTTTCGTAAACGGTCGATGCCATTTCTATCAGGAGCGTACGCAGAGTTGAGGATATTTGCAGGTCCGGACATGCAGGCCTACAGACTGCGCACGTCCCTGTTTATTATACTTATTTATATGCAAAAAAACCTTGATGAGTGGCAGCGAGTTTAGTTGGTGTAAAGGACTGTAATGCTAACTTTCCCAGGTTCAATACCCTTCAACACCTTTTCTTCGTTATATTTAGCTTCTTTTTTATTTGGTTTCTTCATTAAGCGTTTGGCTTTGGCTAAGGCTTAATTTTAAAATTAGTACTTGTGTTTCTCGCGATGACAACTTCGTCTACTTTATGAAAACGGAAAAGGACCGTTGTCCGAAATGACATAAGATGTTACAAAAGGCATTCACTGTTTACTTAAGGAAAATTGCGTTGCAAATACGTTGAGTACGTTTTTTAAACTATCATATCTATTAAAATAACATTTTAGTTTTCAATCTTGAATAATGTAAGATCTTTTTTTCTACAAATATTCGTTGTTTTTACCGAATATTGATTTAGTTCAATTTGTTTAATTTTTTTAAACACCTACGTGCTGCATTGAATCATGATATAGAAGTGGTGTAACACAAAGGAAAACAAATTTTTTTTGGAGCTTGCAGAACTACGAAATACAGCTCCGACCAAATATTGGCCAAATCTCTTTTTGGTCAAATGAAAGAATGAAATAAAATGTTAACGTGGTTGCATGCATGGCTATATACTTTTTATAAGCAATATTTTTGTAAATTTAAGTAGTTAGTGATCACGAAATGCAGTGACTAAATATCAATGTACCATACCATTACTTGAAACTGGGAACTCTTGTGCATTTATAAAAAAAAACGCTTTCGTTTCTTGGTCAGGAACGTACCGGTTAATCTAGTTCTTTTTAGTATCTGTAACACATAAATATATATATAATATACCAGGATTTCTCTATTTCTAAAAGTCATACGGGCGCAGTGAAGATATCATTGTTCTCTTCACGTGTGAAGATATCAAATTACCATGGTTACGTACTTGTCATCCAATCAGTGCTCGTAGATTTCGCGTCCTTTTTCAATCTCCCTGCGGCCGCTCGCTCCTGTCGCCCCTTTCTGTCCTCGATTATCATGGTGGAGTTGGACAAAAATATTACTGAGACTACTCGTTATTATAATTTTTTCTGTTGTTTGTCCTCCTTAAGATTCTGAAAATCCTCAAGTGTCGAAAGAAAATGAAAATTTAAGATTTCTTGCTGTCAGTCAAAGCAAGATCTCGGTCAAATTATTTCAGTTCGACTTTCTGATCGCTAGATTGTATATGGAACATTAAAAGGATTTCAACATAACTTTTGACAATAATTAACTGCATCGTACCTGGTATTTTATCTATATTAACGTAATAAACAAAACGCTTCGCTCACTCGTGAGAGATATTGTCAACACTCGAAGATAAAAGTCGTATCTCCGCTCGCCCATGTAATATCCTCTATGTATGAGCTCGTAACTCATCACGTTTTCCGTTTCTATTTTGAACGGAAGGGGTGGCGGGAGGGAGAGACTCTTAATACTTCATCCCTGACCTCCTAAGTAAGTGACCCAAATCTCTCGATAACAAGAAAACGCGAGACAAATTATCATAGAAAAGTGAAGAAACGGGAAAAACCTGATTATTACGGTTGTTTTTCTTTTGAAAACCAAGGCAAAACAATGCTTTGAAGCTAAAATGAGTTGTCCTGATGAAAGAGTGACCAGTTAATAGCTAGCTGGTTGAAAGATAAATTACATCAAAATCGGTTGAGCCAATTACCTTGAACGTTAGCATGCTCACTGTTACAAATACGCACTTTATAAATATACGTCCAGTTAAGATAGTTAGCGCCAACATTTCAGTTATGCAGTAATTCGTTTATGATTTTATGATATATGTTTGTAAGATTAATTTTTCGAAATCTGACTGCACCTGATCAGAATAGTACACTCTGCTCCGCCAATCAAAACTGTTCTGACTTTTAAGTTTTTTGACCCTTTCATTCTCTAAAGTCTTAAAATATATATTGCTTAATTCTCGCTATCTATCACCATATATTTTCTATAAACACTTTTGGAGAATTATGCACAACACCTTAGCTAACTTTGAATGGATGATCAATTGCTTTATTCTCACTACCAATCAAATTCTTTTATATTGATACTGTAAGGAGAAGGTAGATGCTCATAACGTTGGTGGGAGTGAAAGGGAAAAGTTGGATTTGTGATTATTACAAGAACGGTATATAAAATTGTAAATATACTTTTTGTAAAATAAATGACTAATTAAATGCCAGAGCGACGATATAAATTCATAGCTTGCGGAGTCGTTTCTATCATATGACCTCCTTGTTTGATACCACTTTGAATTCAAATTTTTTTGCCAAATGACAGCAGTGTCTTTCTCTCTGCCCAGCGGTATCGTTGTTTCTTGTTTTGTTTCCTTCCTGCTACCTGTAAGAATTTCTTATCCGAAATATAATGGTTGCTTCACTCATTCACTCACTCAATTACCAACTCCCCAATTTTTAACTCACTCACTCAATCAATCAATCAATCTCTTTCACTCACTTGTAAAATTCTTTCTCTCAGTTTCATTCACTGTAACTCAATCATTCACTTTCACTCACTTTTAGCCACCTTTATACACTTTCATTTGCTCTCTCTCTCTGTTCTCCTAAATGGGTTTAATAATCCAGCGTTATCAGATTGCACAGGGCCTAGTGGTTGCCTGTGCAATCAACAATTCAGTGTGACAACATCTTGAATTTGTACTTAATCCGCGCACTGTGTGCCAGGATGGCTCTCTGCATGGCTCTGATTGTGTGTGCTGCCTCTCCCGCTCCAAGAACCGTCGCCGGTTCTTTTTCCAGTGTCTTACATTTCTCTCCGAGTGCATCTATGATCGCGTGGATTTGTTTAACTCTGAAACCCGGGTGACTGGCATTTAGTTCTCCCCTGTCTGTGTCTCTGTCTCTAATGAGTATCCAATTTAGATTAAATGACGACAAACAAAAAGGCAGTATACCTAATGCAAACAAAAGGCCCAACTCCTATTGAGAAGTGGGGTTATTCGTCTTTAAAATTTTTAAGAAGCAAAACCAAATACACACAATAACAAGGTTTCCGTTTGGGGACTTCACTCATCAATTTGTTTTCAGTGTGAACTTTTGTTAAGACTCTTTTAGTCATTTTATTGCAAAAACTATGTATTTAATGTCATTAGCTAAAACCTAAGTAGAAAAAGTATGGGGCATTAAAATATTATTGCTAACAACAAAATATTGTTACCATCTCTTTGACAAACTTTACTCAGTCACTCACTCTCGCTCACTTGCTCAATCACCCAATCGCCTCGTAAAAAGAGAACAGGGAACTTTAAGGTGTACACAAAAACGACCGCTGATACTCAGCCCTGACAGCTCATGCAGTTCTTGTTGACTTGCTATCATTAATTTACCCAATGGTGTCATGGTGAGCTTTCCTCCAGTCTTCGCGGTTTTCTCAGTTGCACTGAAAGCTCTTTCTGATTCTGCTTTTACACAAACTCCTAGATAGCCTTCCTACCACGGGGGAGGGTTCCGCTGCGGTCTGCTTTTGTGGTAAATCGTACATCGTGAATCATAAATCGCTTCGTCGACGGGTGTGTTTGCCTTCTTTGGTGTGTTTGAGGCGGAATGATTTCAATCGGCACACACAAGTCAACACTGTCGAATGCAGTGGGATAAAGCGTTTTTAAAATTGGAACACCAGGGTTTTGCATGAAGATAGTCTGGCAGTTGTTGTTGCAGTAACCGTTTACACGTAATAAACCAAACACATGTCAACTGCCAGGGGCGGATCCAGCCTTTTTGGAAAGGGGGGGGGGGGGGTCCAGTTGGGAGAATTTTACCAAGTACCACATTTTCTTAATATCAAAAATGG
>JANRMR010189489.1:0-19946 GCA_025434825.1 Bergia sp. 'catenularis'
TTTATGGCCTGGTGAATAATAAAGCTGTTTTATAGTCTTAGATTTCTTGACCTGTTGTGCCTCCACTGCTTTCTGATGTTCCTCTAGTTGGGTGATAAATTGACATTTTGACTCACCAACATAGCCAGAGTCACAGTCAGCACAAGAAATTGAATATACAACTCTAGCCTTGGGTTTTGAAGGGTTGTAACCCAAGAGTTGTTTTTTACCTTATCCTAATTATAACAGTATGTATTAAGCTGCAAAATGACTTACAAATTACTTTCAATATACAATTAACCAGTTGCATATTTCAAACACTTTGATAAGTAATTTGATATAATCTGAAAGATAGATTTGGCAGTCATTGATATTTAATTAGATATGTGAATATAAAGATTTTGTGTCCAGAAACCTAAAATTAGAGTTAATTAAATTCAGATTTTGGAAAAAGAAGTTTGTAGTTTCAAAAGCTCATTGTGGGGGCACACCATACAATAATAGAATTCATCACCTACTTCATGTTGATGGCAGAAACTATACAGATGGTTTTGCTTTGGAATGTTAGAGTATCTTCCAGTTTTAATTGGAAGGTTGTGAGCTGAAAGTCTCATTTTTGATACTGCCACTTGTTTGCTAAAATCAGTGACATGTGTGAGGTATGGCTCAAATAAGTAATTTCCTTTAACTCTTTCAGCCCCAGCCAGTTTATCAACATCTATTTTCTCCTTACATTATCAAGACAAAATATGTTGTTTGGTGGTGAGAATAAAGGAATTGATCACACACAGTAAGCTATCTAGTATGAAAAGTGAAATTCTTCCAAACTGTTTAAAAGGAACATATGGACACAGTTTAGGAGAATTTAGCAACACAACAAATGTCGTGTTTGGAGCTGAAAGGGTTAATTTCATTATAGTTTCTTGTTTGTACATTGTATGCAGTGCTGTTTGAGACTTTTCAATGAAAAGGGGAGTTAATCTGTCTTTTACTTTGGTAACAGTTTCCTTCTCATTTAGATGTTGGTACTTTGCACATGATTTATTGTCTAGAATTAGAAGAGTCCACTGCTTTAAGCCAGCATGGTTTGTTCTGGTTAAACAGTGTATGGTTTGCCATCAGTGCTTTTGAAACTGTATTCTTTATATTATATTCAAATATACATGTAATAACATTCGTAAATAGAACTCATATTTTAATGATGTGCAGTAAACATTTACTGAAAGTGGTAGTCGACCAAGTTCTGATAGGCAACCATGATTTGATCGTATATTGTATTGCCCCAACACTTGTTTACAAAAATGAGTATGTCATTTTTCTAGTGGTTATTTTTGTGAAAAGTTATTACATGTATATTTCCATTGTTAGTTGAAAGACCCCCTCCTGAACCTCACTACCATATGTCAAAACAGGAACTGTAAACGTATCAAAAAGAGATGTTAATGTTTTAACTTGTACCTGATTATATATGTTAAAATGTTTTCTTAAACAAAAAATTATATGCTCTCATTGCCTTACGATATAAGTTTTTTCCCAACAACAGGAAAGTTGCTATTTTTGTGAAAAATAAATCCTAACTATTCATACATGTATTTATCAAACTCCGTGATGACAACATTTCCTAACTAAATGTTACTTTACAAAATTTTTCTGTGATGGAACTCCAAGCTTCTGGCCCTTCTTTTATTTCTTGGAAGGCAATAAATAAGAAAAAGATCATAAGCTTGGAAAGACCTGCAAGATAAGGAGGAATTGCTGTCTAAGAAGGAGGAAGTGATTTTTACTGAATGATGTTACCCATTTCTAAGTCATATCGTTACTGGCCAGAGTGGATTCAAGATTTAAGTTAGGGGGGGGGGGGGCTAAATGACTTTGGAAGGTTCAGTTGTTACTTTTCTTTATCAAAATTTCAAATATGCTACACCCCCCCCCCTCCCAACAGAAAATGTACAGTATATAAGATTGGGGAACAGAAGAGAGTGCTGACAGGCAATGATTTAGACCGGTGATCTTTAATTTGGCCTTTTTTGTATGACAGGACATGTACTAATTTAGATGTCAAAAGCTCTGTTTTCAGTCACTTATAATAATTTCTTTAATCTATGTCTCAATTTGAACCTGGTCAGGGTCCAACTTCAGATTAATTAAATCCCTTCTCTCATAAACCGTTGAGATAACGTAAATTCCCAGGGGCTCAATAGAAAGTTTACAGTACTATTACATGTACACTGTACACACATGTGCTTCTGGAAACATATAATATTGATTAGTTTCTTGGCTCACAATATCTCAATAATACTATATTATTAAAATCTGATTAGCAATTTACAAATAACTGAAAACTGAAAAACTCAGAGTTACAATACAATTAAAAGTAGGGATAAAATACAATTTACAGCTTATAAATACAGTTGTAAAATCCTGTAAAAATCCTATAAAAACCATCGGGAAAGTAAAATTTAATATGCTACATCCTTTTGCTGATGCAGTAAGGGCTAAAACAGCCCTTGAACCTGTTGGTCTTACAGTGGTGCAAAGGAAATTTTTCTCTTGTTCTCAGTTTATGTTCAAGCTGCACAGTTGTAGGTAGTACATGTATGTATAATTCTGTATAATTTATTCTTTAGTTTTATTGGTACTTTTCAAAAACAAAACCATTTTTGACTGGTGTTCTTTGTGGAACATGATTGAGCTTTGCATAATTATCCTCAGGAAGAAAATTAATGTGGTCCCTTGACAAGAAAAACCTCATGTTCCACAGATTACCAGTGGACAACTATATAATCTTAGGGCCTGACAGGAATTTAAGGATAGACTTAAGGGCCCCAAACGGGAAGGGACTGAGGTCCACATGGATACTAATCAACCCGGGAAGTCTATGAGTTTTAACATTTAATACTTGTAAATGAAGCCTTCAGAAACCTGGAATATTGAAATTTTTCGTGGAATACTTTCAGTATTTGAACAAAGCTTTGTTGTCAACTTACAATAAAAAACTTCATGATTCATCACTTCTCAGGACAATTTCAGATTGATTTCCAGGTCATGGACACTACTAGTGCACATTCTTATGAACTAGTTATGAAATTGTTATGAAGTATATGAAACTTATGAAATATAATTGTTATGAAGTTTCAGACTGAAAAAAAAAGTTCATAAGTTAATATGAAGTTTGAGCAATTAGGAACGTGCTGTGAAATAATTGTGTTGTGCCAACTTTTTGGACAGCCTGGAGGAGTAACATGAATGTTCTAAGAATACATATTATGCAAACCCTACATTTTGAGACAACAGTTATTCATATTTCGCTATTTTTCAGCAACAAGTGCAGACCAGTAG
The DNA here is from genome assembly GCA_025434825.1 of Bergia sp. 'catenularis'. Lineage (NCBI taxonomy): Eukaryota > Metazoa > Cnidaria > Anthozoa > Zoantharia > Parazoanthidae > Bergia > Bergia sp. 'catenularis'. The sequence goes on from JANRMR010189489.1 coordinate 3,319, forward strand.
CACAGCTCCTTCAGAGGAGGTGGAGTCTCTGAAGTCACAGCTCCAGGCCAAGGGAAAGGAAGCAGAGGATCTTCAATCTAAGATAGCGAAAATGAAAGTCAACATGAAGGCAAAATTATTGTCTGAGAAAAAGGCAAAGGAACAGATGACGGCAGAACTGGATGAACTTAGAAAGGTAATTGATGGTTGTTGAATTCTCATTAGTTATTGGATTTTCAGTTTATAGATAATTTTTTTATAGTTTTTTTTAGAAATTCTGGCAAGAAGCAGAATTATAAAGAATAGTACATGTATGTACAGTTATGAGACATAAGTACTACAGCTCCTTTATCTTCAGGACATTCTTTGGACAAAATATGAGGATATAATGGATCTAACTCTTCGACCAGGGGGCTGTTGTCCCATTTCAGATGTGACAGTTTCTCAGATTATAACCATGCTCTATTTAAATTTTGATAAATCTTGCTGGATCTCATCCAAAAGTGGAAATAAAAGTGTCTTACTCTTACAGAATAGAAATCCAGAACAGTGAGAACAGACTGACTAATATTGACGAAATTCGTAATATTATAGTTACATAGTGCATTCTCTGTTAGCGTCTCAGTCTGTATGTGCTTTACAGTAACTAAATTGTTACTAATAAAAAATGAAAAATAAAACTTGTGAGTGCCTGTAAATGTAGCTGCCTTCTCTGTTGATATCTGGAATAGTTTTTCTAAAGAAATCCAGTGAATTGCAACTATTTTAAGATCACTTCTCTTGAAATATTCCTTTTAGGTGTGTTTTTGATTTACATTTTGCGTAGGTAACTTTCTGGTGATTAGATTTTTTAATTAATATGTTTTAACTTGAGTTTCCATCTTTGAAACAGAAAGTTGAGGAGCTACAAGAAAGAGATAAGATCATGCAAGAGGAGAATAAGGTGTTAACCTTGAAACTTGTTGACTTGGAAGAAGAGAAAGGGCAGCTGCAGCTGAAGAACATAGAAATAGAAGATAAAGCTGCGAAGAAAGAGCAAGAAGCTGTCAATGTTGAAAGAATTGCTGAACTTACTGCTGAGCTGAATGATACCAAAACAGCATTAGCAAAGAACTCTGAGGAATTAAAAAGTGAGAAAAATGAGAAAGAAAGTCTTCTCACAAAGCTACAAGATCAATCTGAGAAGGAGGCTTCCTTGGAGAAGAACAGGTCAGCAATGGAGCAGAAATTAAAGGAACTTTCTGAAGAAAGGGATAATTTGAAGGCCAGCCTTGACGAGGTGGAAGGGTATTTGCTGAGAGAGAGGGAGGAGAAAGTTTCCTTTCAGATTCGCATGGCGCAGTTAGAAGAGGAAAAGGAAGCTGTCGATGTTAAGAATGCCCAGCTTGAGGTTGCATTGGAGGAGTTTTATAAAGCAACAGACAAGGAGAAGAATAAGAACCAGAAGGCTGTGGCTGCTGAAGTACCTGCATCAACTGAAGATGGTAAGTTCATGAAACATCAGTGGGGAAGGAGAGATAATTGTAAAGCTATTTTTCTGTTTGTGGTATCTGTGTTTGGCACTCATTTTTATAATAAAGATGCCCTCTCGTTTCTTTGTAACCCTCTCTCATCTCAGCACTTTCTCTGTTTTTTGTGCTATCCTCTTGTTTTTCAACAGCTGAGAATAAGGTTTTGAAATATAAGAATTGATAACTCTTATTAAATTTATCTTGTGCTTTATTTTAATTAAAAGCTTACAGTAAAATCCTGAGCCGTCATGGTCATGGCACCCTCATTGCGGCATCAGAGGTCTTGTTCAAATTAGTATAAGCAAATTTATTATAGCACCCTCATGGTGGGCCAGAGCTTTTCACAAGGAAGGGGTGGGGTGGGGGGGGGGGTCATTCTAGTGACATCCTGTGTTTCATTTTGCAACCCTAGTCTGTGGTTTGTTATAATTTAGGATTGGTAAAAAAATTCTTTATAGTAACACTTCAACTAATTGAAACTCTGTTATCGTTTGGAAATTTGGTAAACTGGTCTAAGCAGTCTCAAAATTATGTTTTACTCTGGTTTTTCATTATATTATTAAGTAAAAGATGCAACTTAGAAATTGGGTGGCTTTAAAACTAACCTCTGCAATTCCAGCTCTTCACGAAGCACTTTCCGAATGGATTTTTAGCTGGTGTTTATTGGCTTATCTTAACATTTACCTGTTTCCTTATTTCAGTGGAGTCTATTGTGGAAGATCCAGCTGAGACGGAGCAGGCTGAGAGCACTATGGCAGCGAGTGCGGGTGCCTCAACTATAACAGCATCGTCATATGACACAGCTTCCTTTACTGAGATTGTGAGACTACTTGAAGAAGAGAAGTACGGTCTGGAACGCAAGATTGATATCATGACAAGGGTGAGCAACTTGGCAAAATATTGGTGACTTGAAATTTGTTTGATGCTTTGGGAAATTTTGATTTATTACACAAGCAGTTGCCTCTTTTCACTCTAAAAGGGGCGAGAATATATTATTAAAATGATATTTGTACTGTAGCTCAACAGTCAAATTCAAATAGAGTTTCTGTTTGCTTCCGATATTTTGTTGTTATGACACAGCTTATAGTCTCGGACTTGATCACTGAACTCAACTCTGTGGAAAAATTGCATTTGAATTTTAATGAGTACTGAGTACAAAAAACCCACAAATTGTCTGATCTCCTACCAAACCATCACGTCTCTAAACAGAACCTCAGGAAAACAAGATCTTTTAATAACTATGTATCAAGCAAAGACCAAAGGATTTCAGTCATCCTTTATTCCTTCCTGTGTCATCAATTTTTCTTAGTTTTATTAGTGAATTGTATTATTAATCCCTGATATGTGTGTATACAGGAAGCAATAGTTTGCAAATTATAGAAAATCGAATCTGTAAAATCATGTCAAACACATTCGTGCTCCGTCACTTTTTGGGACGTTTTCATAATTTAAGTCATAGATTTTATTTAGTAAGGTCATTAAAAGTCATGACTCGTTATTACAACAAAGCAATTTGTTAGATAAAACTTGAGTTGTAAGAAGTGCTGCAGGTATTTAAATGTTGCGGTTGTCTTTCCCACCTCCCAGTCTTGAACTTACAAACTGTCACAGTTTTAGAAAGATGTTTTTGCATGATATCGTCAACATGAAATTTTCAGGCGTGTACAAATGGCATCTGTTATACCACAAAATATAATAGCTAACACAAAATGCAGTTGGAAAGTAAAATGTAATTACATGTAGTTTTGATAAAAAATATACGATAAATGTAAAACGTAATAAGAAATTTAATAACAGACTAGTGACGTCATTTAACTTTTTGATCGGTTTTCATTTAAAACTGAGGCAAAAAAATATTAAAATAAATAAATAAAGTTTGATTTGATGAACTATATCTTACTGTATGTCATTTCTGTTGAAAGTTGTCACAAGTTGACTATATTGCTTAGAAATTTTACACCTAAACTTGTTACTTATTGCGTTTCTGTTACATTTTGTGTCAGTTCTTACATCAATTTTTTGACATAACAGCATGAATTAGTTTTGTGTTTTTGCTTTACTACAGGAGCGTGCTGCCCTCAACACTCGAGTTGAGGAACTCGAAGAAATGGTTGAGGCAGAGAGGGAGAAACTCCAGAAGAAAGCAGAGTCCATCAGTTCAGATGAAGATATGGAACATCAGAGACAGGCCCTACAGGAAAGTCTCCAGTCTTCTTTGGATGAACTTCATGAAGAAACTGAAACTCTGAGGTATGGAGTTGTGGGTTCATGAATAAGTTTTAATTAACACCAAATTTTATGGTTACTGGTGAGATAAAAAACAAAATGTTTTGGAAAATCCTCGGAAATTGTCCAGAAATGTTCAGAAAGGGTTTTCTAAAATTTCTGATTATTGTAGGAAAAATTCTTGGAGTTCGGAACACTTACTTGTGGACTGCCCTGTCAAGTACCACGTTGATGGTTGTGTATATTATTTGGCCAATATTTGTGGTGCAGCCAGTCGAAATTGCTTGAATTTACCGAATTTACCTTGCTACTGAACAAAAATTATATGAACATTTATTCAGTGCCCCCCTCCCCCTTCCCAACCCTAAACACCCACCTCTGGCTTAACTTGATAAGTGTATTTTAGAATGCCTGACAATATGCAGTTTGACTGCAGTGAAGACATTTTACCCAGCAGGACTAAGTTCAACGACGTTGCTCAGGCCAAAATGAATATTGAAAGAGATCTGGAAGCTAAAAAAGCTACAGTACTATCCCTACAAGAGCAACTCGCAGATCTTCAGAATATTGCCCAGGCCAAGAACGCTTTAGAAGAAGAGTTAAAGACTCTAAAGGAGGAAAGCCCAGTCACCAGATCCTCTTTACAAGAAAAAGTTGCCGCGTTAGAAGATGAGATCAAGGTTACCAAGGAATCCAACCAAGAAATGGCAGCCACTCTTCAAAAGCAAGCCGAGGATCTTGAGATTACTAGAGACTCCATGAAGACTGTACAAGACAGCCTTACTTCTGCTAAGGCTACAAACTCAGAACTTGAGGTAGGTCAAATATGGTCGTTTTGGAGATAGTATTAGTGGTTCTGTCTAAGGCTAATTGTCAGTTTAGGTTGTTTGAATATCAAAGATTTTTCAGTAATGCTGCTAGGAAATGTATACATTTGTGTTTCAGCGAGAACGTGCTGATTTAATATGTATATACTTTATACGTCTATATTTTCAAATCATTTTCGTTTTGTTGGGAGTCTTAAAATATGTGCCCATGCAGTTCCTCTTGGGACACAAATCAGTCCGGTTTAAAATCTGTGTTAAATTTGGTGACAATATAAAAGTCAGTTCACATAGTTTTGTGAATTGAAGGCATTGTAACGGCCATGGTAGTGTGTACATTGTAGTTAGTAATGTGGATTTAATACCCATTATTCATTTGAATGCAAAGTTTTGCAGAATGTTAGTACCAAGGAACATACAGTAAGTTTGTCGTTTACCATGAAAGTTTTTTGAAGCCCCACCGAGGATTATTTAATTTTGGCCCTTCTGGTAGGATGGGCGGGGGGGATTATTAGAGAACGAGAACAAATAGAGAGGGGGCGTTAATTCAATATTTGGATCCAGAATAAGTCCAAACAGTGACTTAATTTAATGAAAAACGATCATAAGCACCTGAAAACAGAACGTCTAATGTCAAAATTAGTGCATGTATCTCCATAAGTTCACGAGTCTGAAACAATGTCCATTATCACTGTTTTTATGTGGAAAGTGAGGAGTTGGCTAATTACAGATTTGGGTGTCTAAAGGGGAAAGGGGACTTATTAGAGAGGGGGGGGGGTAATGAAGAGAGGGAGGCCTTTACAGAACTGTTACGGTAAGTGTTTCACAGATGACTTTAAACCTTTGTTTGCGGAGAGAATAGTGTGTTTAACCCCAGTAATTTATCTTGTAGTAGACTAAGTCTTATAATAAATCAACACATAGTGTATTCCAAATATTGAAATTTGACTGGTTCCACTAATCAGCATCTAATATCATTATATCCCTTGTCCTGAGAAAGTGGCAGCAACTGACTTTCAAATCATAAGTCAATTCACATACCTAGATTTGGTCACTCGGAAACACTGGAATCCCAGAAAAACTAGGGGCAGCCTCAAGCAATCGGTACTGCTGCCGGTCAGTAGTGCAAAAGGGAGTTTAAGCAGCTGGTACGGCTACGGTTTGGACAACGCCTGATGAAGGCCAACTTTCTGTTTTTCTCTTTTCTTTCGTTTACCACCCATTCCTTTTCATTGTTGTTTATATGAAGGAGTGTGAATCGAGTAAACGGCAGGCCCGGGCTGTGAAGCTGAACCAATAACGGGAAAAATTGTATATTGACGTCGACGTTCTCCCGAAAACCCCAAATCAGTGTTTTTGACGTTGTAATTTTGAACTCAACGGTAACTTGGTGCATGTTCACGTGCAGTGGATTGTCTTTTGTCGTGAAGCCTTTTGTTTTGCGCTTTCCTCGTCGACGTCGCCGTAGTGGTTGCTTAAACGGCTACGGCTGCCAAATAATAATGATGATGATGATCAAATTATAAGAATTGATCGTTTTTAAAGAGGTCATTCATTGACAATTCACCTTCCTTGTGTTGATTTATTATAAAAGAATATTTGACCTGGTGTCCAGTTTTATGAGTATTGGACCAATCTTTAATCGCACCAGGGTCCAACGACTCAAAAAAAAAAAACGACTCCTGGTTAAATAACTGATGATTCAATGCATGTAAGTAGCTTCTCGCAGAACACATCGACTTCTCTTTCGGGGTTTGTATTTGCTCACTATCAGTAAAGGGTAAAAACAACAAGCTATAACTAATGAAAGTTTATACAGATAAAACTTAACCATAACGTGCGTTTTAGTCTTACAAAATTAAGCTCACATAAAATTAATCATTAAATTAATGTCCTTAAACCGCTTTCTAAAATTTCAGTCTGTGTTTATTAAACAGTATTCAAGTTCATTGTGTTAACATTCTGTCGTCATTCAAATGAAGTTATGATCTAAAAGCTAGATTAAAGAAGAGTTTTTCCTTTCTTTGCTCTTGTGTTACAGCTTCAGTTGTCTGACTATAAAATCAAATTTGAAGCAGCAGAGAAAACTAGTGCGGATAAAATAAAAGACCTTTCCAATCTGCTTGACCAGAAAGAAGAGAAATTCAAATATTTGGAGGGGAAGGTGGTTCAGTTGCAGCAAAATCTCCATCTGGTTAATTCATCTCTTGGAGAGAAAGAGCAAATGGAACGGTATTATGAAGAACAGTTACATAATAAGGATGAGGAAATCCGAGAAATTACCGGAAAATATGAGAGTAAAAATGAGGAGTTGATGTTGTTCTGTGACAAGTTTGCTTGCAAAGAGAGCGAGTACTCTGACACACAGGTGAGCTCAGCCGCTTGAAATTAGGAAGCTGGCAGCTGAGAATCATCTTACAATGGACTCTACCACACATGTCGTACATTTGGCATCGATTGCCATGTTTTACAATACTTTGTCATCCGTGGCCGTGCAAATTGCTCCGGGTAGCTTGCAGACACTGCAATGCAATCGTTGTCATTTTCCTCATTTTCCTCATTTAAGTCATCACGCATCTCTTACAATTCAGTCAAACTCGTAAAAAGCTGGCAGATTTTTCAAGAGCAGAATTAAATGCAATCGATACGGATGATTTCAGTGCCATTGCATGTTCTCGTCATCAAGAGACTATTGTTATTCCTCATAGTTGTAAGCAATCGGTATTGTCACTAGCTGTTGAATTCATAGTGGAGGTAACAAGCTAATTTCCACTATATTATCCGGAACTGTGTTTCGTAGACATCAAGCAATCTGGATGATTTAAAATGCGCTTTCACTATTAATATATTGCCGTTTTAAAAATTGCTCACTCAAGCACGTTTCCCCATGTGACTTACATCTGTGTAATCGATTGTTAATTTTGAGCCACCGGAACTCAAGAAATTAGAATATTGCTACCTGTGCTATTTACCATTACCTTTCTTCCAGAAAGATACCACATCAACTAGAATTTCCTCTTCTATTGTTAATCGTTTTCTTAAATATATTTTCTCACTAAAGAAGTAAAACACGTTACCGAAACGATGGGTATTTTATCAAACACTTCAAAAACATTTTAAAGTCTTTATGTACACACGTCCTTACATGCCATCCATTTCTCAGCTGCCAGTGCAGTCAGCCGTTAAAAATGTTAAACAGCTGCCATGTTATTGAGTAACAGACTCTGTTAATCATAAATGTCACACATTTCACTTAAACGTTGATCTCAGTTATTATTATAAAGTGTGTTATCAGACATAACTTAATCATCAAGTGTGCAACGGTAAACAGGTGCTGAAATTGCTTTTGTAGAAGACGTAAACCTTTTACACAACTTTTTACGTTTTACACATTTATAATTATAGTAATACTTAAAATCTAATGTGCAGTAAGGTCACTGACAAAAGTCATACACAATAATTTTAATTTTTGATGCATTCAAATGATCTCAAACCTAAAAGTATCTCATTATTAGCTAGCATTTGTCGTAAAATTTCTCACCAAACTTTACTGTAAAGTTTCGAGAGCTGTCTTGGATTGGTAAAATGTATCTTAAAAAGCCTGATTTTTGTACTTCGTTAATATAAGGACAATATGGTAGGATTAAGTTGGCGTCAGATAATTTGTACAGTTTGTTTTTACAAGTTTGTCTCGTTTTCTTTTCACTCTTCGTACGTAGCAGAATCGTCTGTAGCAGAAACCTAGGTTTTATCAAATGTGGCTAATTTCGTTGTGGAATTTCAGTTATATTATCACCTTTCTCTGAAAAAGTGGCATCTAAAATTGTAAAAGTTGATCTTGATAAATCTAGATTTTTGTTAAATTTGTAAGTTTAGAATCTGAAATGAAAACCTCCCTGTTCTTTTCTTACCACAAACAGGAGTTTGACCAATCCTTAGTTCATTGCACGTAATCACATCTCATTTTCAGATTAATTGATTTTCTTATTTCTTTTGCTGGAAAAGGAGGGTAGCTTACAAGTGTATAAAGTATCTTGTTTCGGTGTAAACGTATTGCGTTACTGAGTTGATTGTTTTTGTCTCTTCACCCGTAGTATCAACTGAAGCTTAAGGAGGCTTCAATTTCTACTTTATCTGAACGATTGGAAGAGCGCCAGTCACAGCTCGAAAGGGTGCAGTTTCATCTAGATAATGCACAAACTGACATCGATAATTTGCAGAACAAACTGAATCAGGCAGAGCAACAAAAGAACAATGCTGTAAAACTGTTAGAAGACGAGGTCTTTCAACTCAGTGATCAACTTAAAAGAATTGAGAAGGAGCGGGTAGAAGAAGCAGTTGCTCTCCAAGCTGATGCTGATCAAAAGTCCGTTTTGGACAAAGTGTTGAGTGAAAAAGATATCGAGATTACTTCTTTGACTGAGAAACTTTCTACATCAAGAGAAAGTGAGTTACAACTTCAGAATAGTATTATTGCGAAAGACGAAGAGTTGACTACGCTGCACAGCAAGGTACAATCGCTGCATGGTCAGTTGGAAGAGCTGGAAAACGAGTTGTACTCTCAAAATGAGTTGCTAAGCCAGAAGGAAACTGAACTGGAGGCGATGAGATCGCAACTAATGAAGAATGTGGAAGAGATTCAGAAACTGAACGAAACGTTCGCAAATTACAAGAAAGAAAAAGAAATTGAAGTTGCTCAAAAACATGAAGAGATTCAAGAAATACATCACATAAAAGATAGTCTCGCCAGTGAGCTTGGCGTTCAGTTAGCTGAAAAAGACAAACAGATTACGAGCTTAGAAGATAAACTACAAGAACAGTTGAAAGAGTTGGAAACTCTTAATAAGGAAATGGAGGAAAGAGTGCAACAGCTAACACTGAGCAATGAACGGATAAATGAGTTGGGGAAGTCGATTCAAGGAAAGCGAGATGAACTTCTAGCTTCAGTAAACGAGCAAGAGTCACTTGTCAAGAAACTTCAAGTTTACGAGCAAGATATCACAAACAGGGACGAGAAGCTTCGTTTACTGGCAGAACAGTTGAGTGTCACAGGAAAAGAGCTGGAGATGGTGAAGTTACAAGAAAATGACCTAGGTATAAAGAACATACATATTCAAGAACTTAAAGAAATGCTTGCGAGTAAAGAAGAGAGATTAAGTCAGCTTCAGCCATTGGAAAACGAGTGTTTGACTCTGAAAAATCGGTTAAAAGATGCTGCAAAGCACGAACAAGATCTGCAGCAAGTAAAACAAGAGCTTGATTTGAAGATTGACGAAGTAGAAGTATTGCAAAATGAACTTGCTGAAAAAGACCATCAGCTTCATTCCGTCTGGGATCAGTTGAACTCCACTGAAGCACAACTTGCGGAAAGTCAGCAAAAATATCAAGAACACTCCGAGAAACTGATGGCCCTCAGTGAAACCATTGCTGTAAAGGAAGAACTGCTGCTTGAAAGCCAGGGCAAAGCAGCCGATACTGACGTCCTCCGTGATGAAGCTAAAGCAAAGGAACAGCATGAGAAACAACTCGAGGAGGAGAAAATGTTGCTTCGACAACAGTATGAGAACTTGGCAAAATCATTTGAAGATATGGAAGAACAGCTTATAAAGGAAAAAAGTAAACACGCAGATATTGAAAAAAGTCTCAAGGAACAACATGAAACACTTCTCAAAGGTCTAGAAGATAAACTAAAGGAGTCGGAAAATTGCAGAGAGCAGTTAGTAAAAGAACATGCAGTACGTGAACAAAGTCTCGCAGAGGAATCTGAGATTGTTAAGAACAAATTCGAAGAGCTCTCAAAAGAATGCGAAAAGTTAACTGTAAGGTTGAATGAAAAGGCGTTAGAAGAAGATAAACGATCAAACGAACGAGCAGCTCAGGAGAGACTCCTTACTGAAGAAGTAGAGGTATTCAGAGAACAAAATGTAAATTTAGAAAAACAACTTCAAAAAATGAAAGAACTTCTAAAGGAAAAGGAAGCAGGTGCACAGAGTTTACTCTCCGAGCAACAAAGATTACAAGACGAAAATGCAGCTTTGACAGAGAAAGGAGAGCATCTCCGCACTGCAGCGAAAGAGGCTCATGACAAGTTGAATAAAGCCAAAAAACTCATAAAGCAACGTGATGTCAAGCAAGAGGAACTGAACAGACAAATGAAGGTGTTGTCGGACGAACTTAGAAACGAGAAAGCAAAAGTGGAGGATTTGGAAGTTGTAGCTGAAAAATTGGAGGAAAAAGAACAGAGCCTTTTACAGCTGAAGGAAATTATCGCCTCAAAAACTTTAGAAGCTGACATGATGAAAGGTAAGTAAAGATAGGGAATACTGAAGCAGCTAGATTTAGTTAGAGTTGAGTCTGGATGAAATGAACATGGGATCCGATGAGAACTAGAAGACGAAACTCTCATTTATCTTTTGACCATCAACATCGATAATGACTCGGGAGCTTCGAACGTGTTCAAGCTAACGTGAAAGTTGTTTAGAATTTTGTGTTTGCTCGAGTCAGACAACTTCGCTTGCATCCTAGTTTGACGTCATGCATGAAAGTTGAATAATAATCTCATCCAATTACCACCTCTCTACTCTCGTACAGCTCTTATAATCTTTTGACCCAGGCTTCAAATCTGAGATTTTTTGTCGGTGCAGTTACGTGGATGTGAGCGTCGATTTCTCAACTCATAATGCACGAACATTTGACGTTTTGGGAGTTAGTTTTTGTTTTTCTAAGCCCAGTTTAAGCTTCCGGTTTAGCCTATTTATACTAATAAATCCGTTCAAAGATTATATGTTTCATGTACGTAGACGTATTTTATAAACAGCGACTGAAAGTTAAAAGTGGTGGCCATTTTGAGACCTTAACTGGAAGTTTGTGAGGCTTTGTGAGGCGTTCCCGGTGCACAATAACTGATCGCCTGAATGAAATATGACTTAATTCCAAAACATGTCGACATTGTTTTCTGCTTTGATGTCAGTTGATCCCACTGAGATATAGTCACATTTGGTTTTCGCACAATTTGTGTTTTACTGATCTTGCGAGTGCGTTATTTTACCATTTTCTATGTGGTAAAAGGAGAAACTTTGTATACACTTGGAATGCAAATTTTACAAACCAAAACGGACATCCAGTTAATGCTTTAGAACATACTGATTAGCTTAGAGTTTAAATATTTTTTCCAAATAGTTTTGAACTGAACTAACCAACTAATTTTATCAATAAAGTGTACAGTTATTGTCCCCCGTCACAACTTTACTCGTTCTATCAAGGCGTTTCAAAATATTGCTTAGTGTTAAAGATGAACCTTTTTCTCTGTAGTTTTAGAAAGTGAGAAGAACAAGCTGGAAGTATCTTTAGAAGCTAGATTAACAGAGCTACATACAGCTGAGGAAGTGCAACGGCATCAGGCAAAGAAAATATCTTCATTGCAGGAAGAACTCGAAAAATCATCAAGTAGTGTTCGTGAACTTGAAGAGCAGTTAGCAAAACAAAGCGAGTTATGTTCTCAGCTAGAACGGCAGTTGGAAGAACAAAGCAAATTTCAGTCTGAGTTGGAAGTACGAAATACAGAAATAGAAACGTTGCAAACTAGTTTCGAAGAAAAGAGTGCCTCATTGGAGGCACTGTCCGTGGATTTCAATGAAACTACTGCTGCAGTGGAAAAACTGAAAGCTGATTTTACTGAAAGAGATAAGAAATTCGTTGCTGATCTGAAAGGGTGGAAGAAAAAGGCTCAGTTATTAAAGAAGTCTAATGATGTAATGGCAACAGATAACAAGAACATCAAAGAAGAATGTGAGTCGTTGAAATCGCAGCTAGAGACAGCCTTACGAGAAAAGCGTCAATTAGATGAGGACATGGCAATTATGGAGGGCTTGAAAATGCAGGTCCAAGAAAAAGATCGAGTGGTTTCTGATTTGGAAGCGTTGAAGAATTGTTTAGCTGAGAAAGAGGTTGTCCTAGCTGCTTCGGTAGAGCAGGTTGCTCAGCTTTCTGTCAAAGAACAGCAGCAACAGAGTACAATAGATTCCTTGGAGAAGGAACGGCAAGTACTAGAATCCGAACTAAGCGAGATCTCCACAGAGATGAAGGAATTTGATGATGGTAAAAAAGCTCTTGTTGCTGAACATGCTGAAACGCTGTCCAAACTTGGTTCAGTTGAGGCAGAGCTGGAGAAGAAGGATTTGACTATATTATCATTAAATGACGAGTTAGCAAAAACAAAAAACAAGTTGGAGGCAGTGACGACAGACAATAACTGGGTGAAAGCTGAGCTCGACAATCTGAAGGAAGAATTCCAAGGGAAAGATTTAGAGGTGACTATGATTACTTTAAATAGACGATAAGTAAGATGGTGCGAGGAATAATGAATTAAATATGTCAACTTCCCTACTTGAATTCAGTGTAAAATTCACCTGAATAGTAATCCATTGATAAGATTTGATGGATGAAACCTTTCCCTAACAAATCTCTCATGTAACTACTTGCTGCTGTAAGTCGGTTTCAACTGTTTCGAGACTTACAGCAACGCAAATCAGATTTTTACTACTCTTTGAATTCTTTGAAATTAATTTATGTTTTCAAGTACGCTTGAAAAGTCATTGAAATTCAGAATTTTTACCAAAACGTTTTCAAAACTGTTGCAATTTTGCGGCGAGGGAAAGTATACTGTTAGATGTTTAGTACTTACTGCGAATCTTAACTCATTTTGCTATGAAATTAGTTTCAGAAGTTAACACAAGACTTGGCCGAAAAACGAAAGACGTTGGAAGAGGAAAAGGAAACTACCAAGTTAGAAATGGCAAACACGATTCGAGCTTTGGAAGAAGAACTTGAAAAAGCTAAGAAAGAAGTAACTGGTCTGGGACAGGAGATGGATGATAACTTGAAAAGCAAGATTGAAGAAATTGTTATGGAAAAAGACTTAGAAAAAGCTAAAGTTGAGGAGGATTTTGCTCAGCAAGTGGACGAGATCCGATCTCGTAAAGATGAGGTGATTCAGAAGTTGAAAGAAAAAATGAGAGAGAAAGTTGAGATGAACAAGAAACTGGCAGCTGAGTGCAAGATTCTTAATGGTCGAGTGAAGGAACAAGAAAATGCTTACCATTTGTTAGAGCAGGTTTGTGATAGCTTTATTAGTTGTTTTATGGTAGCTTTGTTGTCGATTGTGTGGAAAAATCTAATTCAAGGTCATGATCTTCAGCAGCGGCTAAAAGGCCTATTTTGAAAAAGAGGGTATGGTTTTCGTGAAAAGAAATCAAGCATTCTCGGTTTTGACTCGTGAATGGACAAAGTGCAAAGATCGAGTTATAGGAGTGTGTCTGAAATATGCTTACTCTCTCCATCAGCTGTAAATTTTTGTAGTTTACATGTACACCTCTGACCACAGCTCAAATTTGGGTTGCTAAATTCTCCTAAACTGTATCCATACTTTCCTTTTAAACAATTTGTTTTCATACTAGATAGCTTGCTGAGTGTGATCAGTTCCTTTATTCTCAGAACCAAACAACTTATTTTGTAGTGATGATGTAGGGAGAATATAGATGTTGATAAACTGGCTGGGGCTGAAAGGATTAATTTGCACGCTGCTCTTTTAACGGTTATGGGAACATGTATTATATTCTCAGGTGTTACTGAGAGAGTTTTTCAGCACTTCCGTATCTTGGCAAGACCACTGAAAGTGGTTTTCATAACCGTTTGGCCTTGGGATATGATATTTTCGGTGCAATGTTTGTTTTGCAAATGTTTGAGGAATTAATCTCAACAAAATATAAATACTCTTTAAAATCTGAAACTTGACACTGCATGAATTTTTATCTTTACCCATTCGCTTGTAAAATCACCTCCTCCCCCTCCGAATAGTCAGTTGCTAAACTCACATATACCAAGGTGCAGGAAGGGCAATTGAAAAATCTGAAATGTCAGCTTTATAATTCTTCCAATTTTATTGTTTTATATCATTTGCTGTGTTAATTTGTATTTGGTTCCACTCTACTTGTCTCCCAATTGAATATTCATACTATTGTGTGACAAACCTGGACTACTGAAACCCTTGCTGTGAACAGGTAATGAACAGCCCTATGGAGCACCTGTATAAATTTTGGCGAGGAAAACCGATCTTTGGACCAGTTTGTTCTCATCTGTTCTCTGTAGAAACGTAAAGGAGAATCGTTAAGATTCTCTTTTAACTGTTTTACCTCATTATCAGTTTGATATAAATTGTATTACTTTTTTACTTCATGATTTTATATTTTTAACTTCCTATCTAAAAAACTTTGTATTTTAAGATTTTACTTTTTTTACTTTTTTATTTATTTCAGGGTTTATATGCTCAACTATAAGTGTTTGAGTTGCACGTAACGTTTACACAATCTATCCTGTTAATAAATATAGTATTTGATTCGTATTTGATCAAACTTCAGAGAGCAACGAAAGAAGACATCAAAGAAGAAGAAATTAACAAGGTAAAGAGTGAACTAGAAATGGCAGTTGCGGAAAAGGAGAGGGCTCTGGGTAGCATGAGAAACGAGTGCCAGCTTACGGCTAAGGAAAAGGATGAATTAAACCTCCGCCTACAGGAAGCGATTATGGAGGCGCAAACATTGAGAGCTGACCTTCAGAGGACTAAACTGGAAAAAGTTGAAAGTGATCAACTTTTGCAGACGAGTGTGCAAAAAGACCAGGTTGAGCAGACAGTAAGTGAAAAGGAGAGATTAATTGAGAAGCTAAAAAAGAAACTCAAGGAAGTGCGGATGGAAGCTAAAGAGATGACTGGAACTTTGAACACGGTGAAGGCCAACGAGAAGGAACTCGAATCAATCAAATCAAATCTTGAAACAAAAGTGCACGAGTTGGAGTTAAAACTGGATGAAACCATGAGCAATCAAAGGGAAGCGACTGCGGTGCTTAAGAACAATTTTGAGAAAGACATAATGGAAAAAGAAGGTTTGTGTGAGAAGCTTACGGGTAACCTGCGAGAGGCACAGTCAAAAGTGCACGAACTTGCCGCTGAAAACGAGCAATTACATTATCAGGTCATACAGACCAATAATGAGCACAAGAGGTTGCAAAAGGAGCAAGACCACATCATCAGTGGGTTGAGGGATGATCTACTCAAGGGTCGAGTTGAGACTGCTAACGAGTTGCAGGCCTCTCTGGGTGCACTGTCAGCAGACAAGGAAAATCTCGAAAAAATGTTGGCCGACAAGGAAAGGGCTTTGGTATCTCTAAAACAGGAATTCCAGCAAATAGAAGAAGTCAAATTGGATCTTGAGAAGGTCAGTTTAGCTTTGTAAATACTTTGAAGAAAGCTAAATGAATAGCCATATTGGGTATTTATTTGCAAAAAATCATGCAATGTGATTCAAGTTTGCATAAATGGCGTTTTCAACGTTGCAGCAAACCTATCGTTGCACTTGCACTCTCATTGTTGTTTCTGTTGATGCTAATGATGTCTGTTCATCGATACAGTAGGTTCATGCATCCTATTCCTTCATGAACTGCTAATTCTGTGTAATCCAGTCGTCAAAATTAATACCATCCATATGTCTGTATGAATATCTCAATAGAGCCTACCTTTGACATATGTAATCCATACATCTGCATGAATATCTCAATAGAGTCTACCTTTGACATATGTAATCCATATATCAGCATGAATATCTCAATAGAGCCTACCTTTGATATATGTAATCGTCATTAAATGTATCTATTCACTCATAAGAACAGTCAACACTAATGCTACGGTATATCGACAAATTAAAATTATTAACGATGGTGTGTTGTATGTGACAGGTTCTTCAGGAGAACGAGAAAAAGTGTTCTTCGCTGGAGGAACAGTTGAAGATTATAAGTGATGAACGTGATGGATTGAGTCAAGAATGTGATCGTTTGAAGACCTCTTCTGCTGAAGCGTCGAACGCTCAAGAGCAATATGAAGACACAACTACAAAGCTTTTGGTGAGTTTCTATCTAGATCCTCGACGGATAAGACAATGCTCGACTTTTCTTTGACCATGTTAGAGGGGAGATAGACTAATGATCGAGTTAACAACTGAGTTGAGTTTGAGTTGAGTTTGAGTTAAGTTTGAGTTAA
>JANRMR010189490.1:0-10814 GCA_025434825.1 Bergia sp. 'catenularis'
CCACCCAGGTTGTGTGAGGTCAAAAAAGCCCAGGCCAGATAGGTTTAATGAGCACTGAACCTATATTAGTTCGTTCTATATACTAAGTTGTATCGGTTGCACATGTACCTAATTTTCAAATTAACTTAAAAGTTAAATTCTTCCTTTGTTTGAATGTAAATTGAATTCTCCAAAACGGTGCAAATGAATTATTATTGTTAAACGGTGTCACAGGGATTTCACCCCCCCCCACTCAACCTTAAGTAATTCGCACCCCCCCCCCTATCTTGTTTGTCGTTCTTCGTGCAACACAGCGTGCTGCTCCTCGTAAAATCTGTTTGTTTGTATTTTGTAATCTGTTGTGTTAAAGAAAGGACATTTTCGTGTTTTTGTTTCTGTTCTTCACGAATATGTACATATTTTTGTGAATCTCAGAGTCATTTTCAATGTAAATCTCTATATATACCAAGTAAGGAAGGTTTGGTTTTGCGCTAAAATTCGAAATCCTAGCTGAGCGTTTTCCAGAAATTATACCTTTTCCAGGGATTGCGAGATCACTAGGGATTTCGCCCCCGGAGAAGGGATGGGGGGATCCCTGAGACACTTTCGGAAACCTGGTGTTTCACCGACGATTGAAACTACAACTACAAGTAGCAGGCCTGTATTACGGTACTAATCTATCAGGTACACAAGTCCAAACAGAAGACCCATCCTCTTCAGTGGCGTAGCCAGGCCCACTTTCAAGTGTAGGCAAAAACAGCAAAGTGAAGCAAGGGACTATCTAGTCGCAATGGGTTGAAGGCAGCGGCCTTTTACTTTTCTGCCAGACGTAAAGCGGAGATTTTTTGGCTCAACATTTTGTGTAGGCAAATGCCTTTTTGTTTTGAGGTAACTACGCTACTGTTCTTTGGCTTTTAAAACAGAACGAAGCCTATCTATTACCCTTTTTTCAATTTTCAGCAATTTTCTTTCAGTACTCGAATTCCTCTAGCTTTTATAGGTCAAGGAGGGTAGTATCAGTTTGACCAAAAGACGAACCCTCCAAAATACGCTTTAGTAAGGGACGGTTTGTTTGTAGTAAAACAACGCCTTCTTTCTTCGTTCTTGGTCTCTATTCTTCAGTACAGCTCGGACAACTTCTCGCTAAAGTTGCCAACCAACAAGACTTTTATGGCATTTTGTTCAGACTGTGTACTTGGTTTAAACTGATAAGCTAAAAGCATTTTTGATCTCATTCTGGACTAGCAACCAAAATAGTGGATGCTAGCACTAAATACTGGATTAAATAAATGAACTTTTCCTGCAACAAAACAAACACGCTTTTTATACTAGTGAATTTGGCAATAATAATCTTAAACTTTATGTACTTCATTGCGAAAATAAACCATTTCTTGCAATTCTCTATTCATTGAATTATTTCAGTCTTTAAAACCCAATGTAATAACGATAGTAGTGTACATAGGACATATCTTGGTCAACTAACAGTTATTTAAATCTAAATCGTTTTCATTTAAGCTGAAAATCACGATATTCGAATCAACAAAATACATCTTTATCAAAAACTGCGACTGCTACTCGTAAATATCTAAGTCGTGTCGAGTCTCTTTTTTCGAACTATTTACTACATTTCTGTCGTACAACTAAAAGGCTAATATGGAAATTAGTCTAAAACTAAATTTCTCACGAGAGCGGGCTGAAATAGCTTTCTCCAGCGAATTAACTAGCACATGCTTCAAATGTTTTTTTCAAATTCTATTTCTGTGTGCTATAATTATTTAAATCTAAACAATCAAGGTCAACAAGGTTGCTGTACAGCAACTGACATCTAAAGATAATGAGGTCATTTCGAAAATTAGAGCTTGCCATTTGTATACCGTAATAATATGATCAGATGCGTAGGCAGGGGGAGTGGGAAGGGTGCGTACAAATCCCCCAATCCCACACCCAAAATGGAACAAAAGTTCCACCTGAAAAGAACTAAATCGGTAAACAAAATGTAAACTTTAAAGAAACAAAGAAGTATTGCCTTTTTTCTTATTTTAACCACTCTATATTCCCTTTTTATACCATGAAAATACACAAAATGTAAACATACAGAAAATAAAAAAACAAAGAAATATTGCCTTTTTTCTTATTTTAACCACTCTGTATTTTCTTTTTATACCATGAAAATAGACAAAATGTAAACCGAGGCAACCCGAGTTTTTTTCAAATTGTACTTGGATGGGCATGACCCCCCTCCCCCTAGAAGTTTCCTCCTTCACTGTTCACACGCACCTCCTTACGACAAATCCTGGCTACGCACCTGTAATGACCTTACTTTCGTTTCTAAGATACTCTCTTCCCCTAAACTTTGAAACCTGAACGGTTTTCAACTGTTTTGTTGGATTTGGCAGCAATAAAGTAATCACTTATCAATACGTACTACAGGCAAATCCTGAGACAATCTGGTGTTTTTACAGTTAAAGTTACATATTAAGAAAAACAATAGTGGTGACAGTCACAATATCAAGATAGCTTTCGTGCCGTCATAAAAGCCACAACAGATAGGCTTTCTCTTTACACTGTATCGGATAGTTTTCGTGCCGTCAAAAAAACCACAGCAGATAGGCCTTCTCTTTTCACCACATCAGATAGTTTTCGTGCCGTCATAAAAACCACAGGAGATAGGCCTTCAGTTTACACTTGGAATGATTTTTCGGCACACTTTTCGTACCATATCGTGAGTGAGTTGCAACACCATCAAAAGTGATAAGTCACATTTCGGGCAAGTTTTCGTGCCTTGAAAATCTATTCCTGTTTACACTACGACGAAACGACTTTCCTTTGGAAAGTAATCCTATCCGGTATATTGTGTTCAAGTGCATCCTATAACTGTTCTGGCCCAGTTTCGAAAAGAAACATGTATAAGCGTGTCTGGAACTACACCAGATGAGCAATCGTATTTTCTAAGGCCCAGTTTACACTATAGAAGATACACACTTTTTTCATGAGAACAATTTTACAAGAACAATGAGGCTCAAATCGCCAAAAATTTAAGAACAACTTGAACCTGAATAGCAGGCGCTCTAGTATGTTCTTTAGTGCGCTGGGAATATCTAGCATTCAATCCGGGCTGCGAACGTGCTAGTTGTAGTTATGGGAGAATGGGTAGATAAGCCAAAATAGCGCCTGCTATGCGTGCCAAGGCCAAGGCTGGGAAGACTCGGAGCCACTGACAATGTTTCAAGACGAAATATAAAATTTCGCCAAAAATTTTAATGTTTTTGTAACATTCATTTTTATACCAAAATGTTTAACCCGGCAAAACTGATTGCTTGGAAATAACCAACTCCACATCTTGCGTTCTGTTTAGTGTGAAATCTGTCCACCGATCAAAATGAACGCGTATTTCGAACTTCTAAACAATTTGGAATTGGCAACCTGATGCTTGAGTTCGAGAGGCATCTTCGGTACAACATTGTAGAAATAAGAACAAAATTAAGAACAATTTGAGGCTGAGAAACCTAAAAGATTAGAAGTGCGATGAGTCTCGGCCAAAATATCTGGTTCTTATAAAAAAAGGCGTGTAGTAATACAGAGAGTTTTTAACGATTCTCCCTTTGTTATGAGTCCCTACTTGAGTTTGCTTATATTTATGCGGCAATTTGAGCACTTAATAACTTGTATCACCTAAAATCTGATAACTCCTAAAATTTTGAGTTTTTGTTGATTCTATTTTTGAATTCAACGTGGTATTGATGTTAGTTATAAAACTCACCAGAAATCCATCCAAATTTTTGACATAGTATGGATTTAATAAATCTATACCGGGAATTTGATACAATGTCACTCAGTTCTGATGCCCAATCCTATAAGGCTTACTTAAAACTCAATTTTACGTCCTCACCAATAAGCACGAATGGAGCCCAGTATCTCTCGTCACTGAAGTCCCGTGAGTGTCTCATCTCCACCATGGTCTGGTGCAAAGCTTCACTAGCTGTCTTTCTATTGGTCAGATACTTGTAAAAACTGCACATGAAGTAGAACGTAGCGTCGTCTGAAATGGCCCACAACGTCCCTAAAACTGCGCATGCGCCAGCTTCGATGAAAGCTCGAGCCATTCCAACAATCCCCTCGGCCTTGACCTGAGAAGCAATGTGAGATCTTCGTTTTGACTTCGCGTATCCTTTTTAAAGCTTTATTATTATTATTATTATTATTATTAACATAATTATATAGTCCCGATTTTTCTTTCGTTTTATGTAATTGTTGAGCGCGCTTTAAGTTTCATTTTGTTTTCCAGCGTTTCTTCTATTTTGCGTCTGCTTAACTCTCTGTTTTGAATTATAGCATTATACGCCATCTTTTATATAACAGTTTCAATTATATTTTCCTTACCTTTACTAACGTTTGTTCAGTAACTGTGATCACTTAGTGGGTGGATCCTCCAAAAACTGTCTGCAATTGGTCTAGGACTTAAAGGAGCCAATTGTACTACTACACATTTTATGTATCCTACTGATGATAAGTTACTCATCTGTCTTTGATTTTATTAACATTATAGTTGTCTGTTCAGTTCTAGCTCGGGCTAATTTTAAAAAGGATAACAACTCAAGTCTCCTCTCTCATTTTTGATATAGATAGCTCTAATACTTTTTGAATTACAAAAAACAGTAACAAGAAAAACAGTGTGTAAATTGTATGATCAGTAAATTTTCAGAATCACCATAAGATTGGATAGCACTATGATTATTCATCAATTTCTGCAAGTAAGTCTGTTCAATCACCCACATCCTGGGATAAACCAATTACTAGTAACTTACCTCCGTAGGTCTGTTCAATAACTCACATCCTGTGGTAAACCAATTACTAGTATCTTTCCTTCCTAGATCTGTTCAATCACCCACACCCTGAGACACATCAATTACTAGTATATTACCTCCGTAGGTCTGTTCAATCACCCACACCCTGGGGTAAACCAATTACTAGTATCTTACCTCCGTAGCTCTGTTCAATCACCCACAGTCTGGGGTAAACCAATTACTAGTATCTTTTCTCCGTAGATCTGTTCAATCAACCACACCCTGGGACAAACCAATTACTAGTATCTTACCTCCGTACGTATGTTCAATCACGCACACCCTGGGGTAAACCAATTACCTGTATCTTACTTACGTAGGTCTGTTCAATCACCAATACCCGGGGTAAACCAATTACTAGTATCGCACCTCCGTAGATCTCTTCAATCACCCACACCCTGGGGTAAACCAATTACCAGTATCCTACCTCCGCAGGTCTGTTCAATTACCCACACCCTGGGAGAAACCATTTACTAGTATCTTACCTCCGTAGGTCTGTTCAACCACCCACATCCTATGGCAAACCAACTACTGCTATCTTAAATCCGTAGATCTGGTCAATAACCGACATCCTGGGCAAACCAATTACTATTATCTTACCACCGTAGGTCTGTTCAATCACCCACACCCTGGGGTAAACAAACTACCTGTATCTTACCTTCGTAGGTCTGTTCAAGCACCCACACCCTGAGACAAACCAATTACTCTAACCTACGTAGGTCTGTTGAGTCACCCACCCTCTGGGGCAAACCAACTACCTGTATCATGCCTCCATAGGTCTGTTCAATCACCCACACCCTGGGGTAAACCAATTACTAGTATCTTCCCTTCGTAGATCTGTTCAATCACCCATATCCTTGGACAAACGAATTACCTTCTTACGTCTGTTCAGTCATCCACACCCTGGGGCAAACCAATTACAAGTATCTTACATCTTACCTCCGTAAGTCTGTTCAATCACCCACACCCTGGGGTAAACCAATTACTAGTTTCTTACCTCCGTAGGTCAGTTCAACCACCCACACCCTTGGACAAACGAATTACCTTCTTACGTCTGCTCAGTCACCCATACCCTGGGTCAAACCAATTACAATTATCTTACCTCCGTAGGTCTGTTCAATCACACACACCCTGGGGTAAACCAATTACTAGTATCTTACTTCCGTAGGTCTGTTCAATCACCCAAAGCCTTCGGTAGTCCCGTGACTAGTAACTTACCTCACCTTGACCACTGTGACAACAGCTCAACACAACCAGTTTCGCCTGTAATCGAGACTTGCTGACGGCACGCATTGTAAGTAGGCATTCTTCTATCCGTGGAATCCGTGGACTTGAAGGATCTGGAGCTAGTAGAATCTCTCCTCTCTCGCTGTCTCCATGGGCAGCAATATGAATAATGTTAGCAGTTTGGAGGCGCTTCACTACCTCTTGCTTGGAAGCTTGGGAACCAATGACGGGACTGACTCCGAGTAATCGGCTAATCTCTTTTGCCTCTCTTCTGGCGTTTGGGATCCCCGGTATGTATCGTTTCTTTCCTTTAACGATGACCGCCGTGACATTAGGTTCTCCAATAATAAGTGGCTTCTTTGTGACGTCACTTGTTGCGATGGAAGCTTGTCTTAAAATCAAAGTTTCAGTTGCTAAGGAAGGCATAACACGAATCCGGTGTGACTCTGACAGATAGCGACCGTTTGTGTCTTTTAAGGCTGAAAATGGTATAAGGCCAATGTCTCGGTCAGGGACGATCACAATTTCTTTTGTAGTCAACAAGTGTATAACTGGACTTATAAACCGCTTGAACTGTTCTTCAACTGTCTCTTGCCTTTTGGCGATTCGTGATTTCTCTTCAAGGTGAACTTCAATGCATCTTGTGTTCGCAGTCTTCTGCTGACTCTGAAACGGTTCCCTGTCTGATGTCTGGAGAACGCTTTGAACGTCTAAAGCATCTGCGGAACGCGTTGGATTATCGGTATCTATCTTACTGCTGGTCTCAGTGGAATAAATAGCAGATAGTGAGCGATCCTCACAATCAACATTTCTCCCTAAATCAAGCGCACTCTGGAGTTTGTGAAGATGGGATTTAAATGGTCGATCTTCCACATCGTTTGGATCGACAAGATGGCCCTTCTGAACCAGCACAACTTCATTTCCCGGCTTCAAAACCCAGACCAACGGAAAATGTTGACATTCTTCAAGATTGCTTATTAACGAAGAATAATACAACATAGTACTTTTTGATTTCCTTGGAAAGAGAGATGCCTCAGGCAAAACTGTATTTGATTCCTGGAGACTGTACTTGTTCTTCAGCACGTCCGTTAACACTCTAGCTCGAGCTTTTTCCTCGACCAGTAGAGCTTCCTTGATCTTTTCCTGTCGTACTAAGGTTGCCGCTAGCAGCTGGTAGGGAATAATTTGTGCATTCCCCAGTGAAATTCTTGAAGTGTCTTGACAGTCTGCTTGCTGAAAGCTTCTTTCGGTTACCTGAGAGATAAAAGTTTGCAAGTGGAAAGCAGCTTTATCCAGTTTATCCAAAGCGAAGAAGCAGTATCCTACATAGAAGTCGCAACTAAAATGCAAGGCTTTGTTTGAACTGTCGATAAGAGCTGGTTGTTGGAAATAATGTAGAGCTCTCTGGTGGTCCTTTAGAATAAGGTATGCGTTTCCGATATGATGGCAGATGAAGGCCTCTTGCGCTTTGTTTTCCAACTCTCTGCAAAGTTTTAGAGCAATGTTGATCGATTCTTCGGTACCACGGTGATCTCCTAATTGGGCTTGAAGGCGACTTTGAAGACAAAACGCATCAATTAACACATTCTTATCATCGCTTTCACGAGCAATATCTAGAAGGTTCTTTACATATCGGGCACACTTATCAAGGTCGATGTTTCGAGAGAGATAAAATCTCAAAAAGTTTTTGTATGCTTCACATTCTTGACCCTTTAATTTGTACTTGATTGCTAGCTGCAGTTGTTTTTCATAATACTCTAACCCTTCTTTCGTCTTGCCCAGAAGAATAAAAATTTCTCCCAGTCTTCCATGAGCATGGCATTCAGGAAACGGGTATTGGTTCTCCGAAACAGAATCAACGACTTTTGTAAACAAATCCCTTGCTTTCATAACAGATCTATTATAAAAGTAAGTGTCTCCCAAAAGAATGCTTACTTGTATTAGACCTTTTTTGTCACCGATCTGTTGGTATATGTGAATTCCTTGCTCCAAATGTGCAACCGAAGATTGAAGTTTTCCTATCCCAGCATAACATGCACCGAGAAGTTTTTGCGCTTTTGCTTCGAGTGGTCTATTTCCAAGATCTCTTGCTATCTCCAAGCTTTTCTCAGCATACGTGATTGCAGTGGAAAAATCACAATTTGAAAACAATTTCTCTGCAAGTTCCAAAGAAACTGCGCAAATCTTCTGGTTGTCTCCTGGCATTTGGTTAATATGTATTCCTTCCTCAAGGCACTGAGCTACTTCATTAACTCGGTTTCCAGATGTTAACAAACTACTCAACAGAAGTCGTGTTTGCTGCTCCATGTACTTGTTTCCCTGTTCCTGGTAAACCAGCAAGGCCTTAGTATGACATTGTATTGCTTTTTCACAGCTCCCAAGCACGTCGTATGCAGCTCCCAGGTAAAAATATCCTTCTCCTTCATAATCTTTATTTCCGATTTCCTGTGCTATTTCTACAGTTTTTTCACCGTATTCCACTGTGTTACTATACTCTTTAAGACAAAAATGAGCTTTGGTCAAAATCAGGAATAACTTTGATCTCAAACGTTTTGATTCTGTGTTCCCTTTGTCACCACTATTTAACGCTAAAGCGAGGCCCTTCTTTGCATAGTTAATGGCTTTGTGGCTCTCCTTTATCTGCATGTAACATTCACTTAGATCTACGTACATTGCAAGTTTTAAATCTTCCACACAGCTGAAAATTTCACTGTCCAAGTATGCGTGTATCAAGAAAATGGCTGCCTTTGTTCGTCCGTTTCTACGTAGAAACTCCAAGTACCTCAAATATTTTACCACGAGAACGAGAGATTCCCTCACCGGATCACCTGGTCCAACGCTCAACTTTCTCTCTAGTTCATACACCAATGATTCTAAATTATCCATTGTAATAGTCCCAGATGCTCCACGTTGTTTCCTGTAAAAACTGTAACATTACTTAAGCCTTGGACGACTAAACTATTTTCATATAAACTACTTTATCACAAGTAGTTAACGCGAACGGAAGAGAAAATGACATTTAAAGTGAAAAGGAGGTAAAAGTTCAAAATAAGAGAAAGTAACACGATTGACGTAACGCAGTTTGTGGTGTCAACACGAACTTATTTTAACACTATAAACCCTGAACAAAACAAATCTATACATCTAAAATCAAATTCGCAACTGCTTAAGAACCTTAAGATTCTAGAATTTTTAAAAACATTAAAACACAGTGTGTACGAAAGAGAAAGTTATTGTTTCTCAATGGTCAAATGTTTGAACAAGTTTCAGAATTTAGGGCTACATTAATAGAAATTAAGGAAATTAATGCTCGAAAGAATTGACACGACTTAAATAAACACGAATTTTTGAAGTTCGCATTAATTTTATGGAGCGTTTATTTCCAATAATAAGGTAGCTCAAGGGAGTGGGGGGTTTGATGAGTTTGACACTACTCAATGTCAAATCCCCACCTTGGCCCGGGAGGGGGGAAGGGGGGAGGAGGGAGGGGGGTTCAATTGACTGGTGAATAATTATAGTGACTGATAAGGTCTTTTCATCAGTTATATATCACGTACCTTAGTACCAACAAAATTCCTAAAAATGCTTTAGCTTCTAAAAACTACATCGAGGAACCCTGAACACTATCAGGATAATACTCCGTTTGGCCTTTTTTACCATATTTCCTAATCATAACTCAGTTCCAACTGGATTGGCTTTGCGTTCACAGATTCCAGTTATTGTTTCGACAAAATAGAGACAATTATAACGAGATTGAGAGTATATTTGCTAAGTTGCAATATCCTATTTAGAAACTATTGATAAATATCGGGACATATGCTGAATGTCAGTCGAACTTGAACTCAACTGCAAATGTTCGTCTAAAATCAATTGTACAAGTTTAATGAGTTGGTCTGTCAGGCAAATATCAAATAACCTTACAAAATGAACTCTTTAGACTTCGACAATTCTTTTAGGACGAATAATTGCCGTTGAGGTTATAGAATCCAATCAAATTCGACTGAAGTTCGACGTTTATATATATCGGGTATATGATACGACCTGGCAACCCCAAACGCTATAAATTTCGTGATACGATCGAGTTTTGTGGCAACAATATGATATGGTATTTTAAAAACGGCATGAAGACCTTTAAGATCGTAGCAGGATAGAACACCTAGAACGTACACATAAAAGTGAACTCGTAAAAAGAAAACTCTTTCACTTTTCTGTTGGTTGATTCAGCTACGGTGGAACTGATGCATGGCATGCATGCATGTGCGTCAAGATTTCAAATCCCTTATGACCTTTAATAGAAATCTTAGCAAAGGATCGAGCAGAAAGGCCTTTAGTAAATTCTGAAAGTCGGTTGGACTTTCGGGCACGAAACTGTTTGTTAACGTTGCTTATTATTACCGATGACATTTCGCTTACCTTTCTGATATTCAAATTTCGACACGAAGGGAGACTCAGCCTTTAGCTTTCGGTTCAATTCATTTCATGGGGCTTCGTTTAGTTCAAAGTTATCTGAGTAGCTGCAAGAGTTATTTTCAACTTAGTAACAAACTTGAACGTCGAAGTGGTTCCTTCATACGATACTGGATCTTCCTTTTAAACCGTCCGTACTTGAAAATAACTCTCACTCTCGCTTTCATTTCCAAGATGTCTTTCGTTTTCCTGGAATTGAATAATTGCGTGACAGTCATAACTATGGCGTTCCATTTCCGCCAAAAATCAAAGTTGCAACCGGACGTCCAATGTTAGCGAACAACATTTGATTTTGTCATG